>QVRM01001843.1:62500-102500 GCA_003439945.1 Dermanyssus gallinae | reverse complement strand
AATCCGGCCAACTCATATGTACAAATTCATATTTGCTGTAACGACAACTATATGTAAACATGTGCATACCTATATAAGCACATATATAGATAGATGTTTGTATTCTAGAAATGTGTACGCAAACGTAGTATAACCAGAACGATCCGCCTTCACGATGTGCGGGTCATCATCCGCCAAATGTGGAATTTCCATCACAGGACACAGCTGTGCTGTCAATTTTGTTTGTAGCACCTTTCTTTCTCTCCTCCGCCGCTCTTCTTCTTTCACATTTGTACACGTATAAGGCGGATGTACGCATATTGTGTACACGCGAGCAGGCCTTTCTTGATTACGTAGTAACCTGCCCCATAACAAGAAGACGTGGACGACTATTTGATAGAAGCCCGCAAACCAGATGACCAACGGGCGACTATCGTGATTATCGTATGATCGTAAAAACCCCCCCATAGCTAATGCATGTCCTTGCTTAAGCTTTAACTACTCTTGCCGCTGATAGCCACTCTCTCGTATTAATTATTTCGGGAATTTTAATGGGGCACTGACAAATGCACCTAAGCGTCCCACAATTGGAAGGATTTTATTTTGTAAATTAGCATGATTTAAAAAATACATGTGTCGCTCCGGATGTAAATTCGTGATCTACCTACGTCGGAGCCGCTGACCTTCACCTCCACTTCGTTCGGGCGTCTTTAAAAGGTAAACTGGCTACCAGGCTGTTCATCTTCCACAATCTGTGGACACTGGTCAGTCGTTAGGACCAAGGAAGAACACTTTTACTATGTACAGTTCGGTTTAAAGCACTGCTGTCGAGGGGAAAGAACGTGTCGCTGACGTTCGACCAGCTTATCTAATTCTGACATATAAAGGCTGAAGGTTAACACGTTGTGATCTTGGTCCCAAATGATGTACTGTGGTTAAATTTATTGGCCATTTTTAGCTGTGTTGCGGCTGCCAGTGATTATTGTTTTCCTTGCTGTTTTTGGTGCTGAAGATGCAAAGAATCGCAATATATATATATATATATATATATATATATATCGCCGATTTACCTTCACGATATATCATTATGGGCGCCAAAAGTGGAATTTCCCAGGTCACAGAGATGTACTATTTCGATAGTACTTCTCTCCCTCTCCCACGCCTTCGCTTCACATTTGTACACGTATAAAATGGATGTACCCATCCCATTGTGTAGACACGAGCACGTATTTCTTAATTCCTTAGTAATCTGCCATTACACAAAGACGTGGACTGTCTGCAAGTCCGCATCTAGATGGATAACTGGAGAATATCGTGCCTTCGATTTTTTAACGGGGCACTGGCTAAGTCCGTTTTTACGATCATTTCGTATGATCGTAAAAAACCGCCATCAATACGAGATTGTGAGCTTTTTCGAGCGGTCAGTGACTTAACGGCTGTGTCATCCCAGTCGACGTAGGAAAATTGATTGTTCCATAGGGCTCACGATAGACACCCGTCGTGAGTTTGGTGCAGGTGTTTACTAACTGGGTTTTGTTTGGATGAGGTCGCTGTTATTTATAAGTCACGTTTGATCTAGGATGTGTATAATAATAATAATCATAATAGATAGTAATATTATTATTATTTTTACTACCACGTTGAGTTTGTACTGATTACAGTCTTTGCAGATTGTCGTATTTTGGCCCTTTTTTACTTATATAATTTCAAAATCAAATTCGTACTATTCTGCCACTTATCTGACAATCTGGCTAGATAAACAGGGTGCATAGATGGAACACAACGCACTCTTGCAGTAACTCCATGGGAACTATTAGACGATTTGCCACAGATATATGCTAGTCTGTTATTATCGACGCCAACATACTTTGTCTCCTACTGTAGCTGGTTATACAAATGGAGTTCGATCTTACTAGGTATAGAAAAGGTGATCATCTAATATTGTAAATAATTCTTATTGTAGCCATCAGTGTTTCATCGCAGTCGTTAGGTTGGAACGGATTGCATCGGCATTAATTGATAGCGGCAGTAGTGTCTTCCTATCTCCCGGCGTCAGCCATTAAAGCGGCATTTCGTCTACATATTGCGAGACGCCAACATATAATCGTCACAAATACTGTCTTTTGTGTTGGGGTTTCCCTAACTGCTTCTACTATGTTTACCGGTTCTGAATAAATATGTCGTTCCATCCCCGATAGGCGCCACTGTCTTCATTCATCCCTGCTGGCACGAAACAACTAGTTGTAACCAAGATGTGCGTATTTACGTTTCTCCGTTCACGGTCACCACCATAATCCGCAATCCATTCTGTGTTGCAAATCTATAATAATAATAATAATAACAATTGTTATGACGATGATGATTATTAATAGTTGTCATCACGCGGAGGCCATCACGAAGACCAAAGGCGGTAGGCGTCGACATCACAAAGCAACGTTAAGATCTTTCAATCGATTTACGAAACTAGTTTCACAAAAACAATTTAGTTACATATACCTCGATCCGATCATATATGTGCAAACGGACTAGCCGTCGAAATGTGTCTCTGACCAACAATTGTAACGTATAATAATAAAAATCATCATCATCATTTTCATCACAAAATAAATATTTTCGTAGTTGTAAAAAAAATGTAAATTTTTGTGGAAATTATTTTCTAACCGCGATGGCGAGTGCGTATTTAACTAGCACGCAGCTACTGCTGTGCTTATTGTTGTTAGTATTGCTGTTGTTGTTAGTATTTTTGTTGTTGTTGTTTGTATTGTTGTTGTTGTCGACATTTCTACGAAAAGAGACCTATTTGCCGCTTGACTGGCAGCACAAGGCGAGCCGCCCGTCAAGGCACACTAGTCGCTCTGGCCAACGCGCTTCGGCCGGCAGTCGCTGTTTTAGGTATTGCCGACAGCCGAGACCCGTCAACAGTTCACGAACGTCAACTGTGGGACTCAGTATGGAACACTCAGCCACCTGAAGCAGGCAGATCGCCACGAACAAACAGTCCGACGCAGCAATTGGAAATCAACAGTAGCTAGATCAAAAAGCACCACCAACAACAGCAACAATATCAAATAGCAGCAACAACAACAACAGCAATATCAAATAGCAGCAACAACAGCAACATCAAATAGCAGCAGCAACAACACCAACAACACCAACAACAACAGCAGCAGCAACAACGGCAATAACAACAATAGCAGTAGTACAAGCAGCAACAACAACAACGACGACGACGACGACAACAACAACAGCGATAAGTACCGCGGAAACAAAGGTGACAAAGGACAACAACATCATTACGAGACACCGCAGTAAAACAAAAAGAGCAGCAGCAGCAACGACAACAGCAACAATAACAACAATAACCACCACCACCACATCACATCAAAACAGCATTAACACGAACAATAACAATCACAACTGAACAGCGGGATTCATGATGATGATGGTGACTTGGGCGTCTGCACGCTACTCTCCTTGTTTGACCTTGTTTGACCTTGTTTAACTACTACTACTACCATTACTGCTACCGCTGATTGCTTGATACTAGTGCCGCAGCCATCGTCTTCATTATGTTTCCTTTTTTTCTTTTCTTCATCTCTTCTTTCTTCTTCTGTCAACTGCAGCTTAGTGTTTCAGTCTAAATTGGCAACTTTAAAAATACTTCCATGTGTCGGCGCGACGGATTTAAATCGGCAACTCCCTGCGAGTCAGAGCCGCGGGACTATGACCTCAACTTCGTTTCGAAGTCGTCAAGAAGCTCAATGGGTTTACCTGGCTACAGGGGGAGGCTGTTTGTCTTCCACAATGGATGGACGGATTGGACTGGCCACACTTACTTACTACAATCGAGCAACTCTTTTACCTTATGTACCGTGCGATTAGAGCCAGCGTTGTCGAGAGTGAACGTGAAGTAAGCGTGTCGTTGACGCGTCGGGCAGCTTATGTGCTTAAGTGTGCTCAATTTTGGCACAGCTGAAGGTTTCCACGCGGTGATCTTTAATAAGATGTCATATGATGTAGTGCTTCTCATTTATTTACCATTGTCAGCAGATTGTGGCAGCCAATGATGATTGTTTATGTTGCTGCTGTTATTTTGTCTGCTGTTTATGTGTTCGTGAAAGAAAGGCGCCAAATTGAGTGCATAGGCAGAAAAACGATCACCACAAACGAAATCTTAAAAGAAGTACAAAGCGATTTGGTCGTCCGTGTAGTGACCTAGAATGCCTTGTCACAAGTGTCATCTTAAAAGTCATACAAGTAATATTGCTCACACATTTATATAATGGATACTTACATACGCGTTCTTCACTTTGATTTGCCCTTGTTTCTAGTTTAGCCATATTATTTATCCAGTTTTTGTCGCTGTCCATATGTGTGTAACCATTTGCAAATAGCACAGATTTTTTTTTAAATAACTCTTACTTTTTTTTATTTTATCCAAGGTAACAATGTAACTGATATTTTAGTTAGCTTGATAGTTTCATATCTTGACGATTGTAATCTGTTCTCCTTATATATATTTATATATATATATATATATATATATATATATATATAGCCAAGTTAAGTGGTCGTTCTAGTTGATCTGACGTAAATTTGTCTCGATTTGTCCTAATTTGAGTATATATACATATGTAAAGTGGGCATAATTCCGCTCAATCTTCATCCAGTCTGACAGACCGTACACTTATGATGATAGAGCGGGCTGGCTGCTATATAGTGTATGTGGTAAGCGTGCAGATGAATTGGCAGCTTTGCAGTTGGTCACTATGGTTATATTGTCGAATTGGTACGCCGACGTGGTGCATATATATATATATATAAATATATATATATATATATATATATAGGCAAGCCGCCATCGCGGTAATAAATCACGCCAACCCCTCAAATGGTAACGGTTGATTTCGCGCAGTGATCTGACACGATTATGAAAACACGCTATCATCATACGGTTGTTATATAAACGACCAGCGACACAGACGCATTAGCAACAACGGCAGGGCGCAACCACAACAACAACAATAACAACAACAACAACACTAGCAATCATGGCAGGAAAACCGAAAATCAATAGAACAATATCAAAAATAGCCACGGCAATGACCGCAACAAGCTGAACGAACAAACAATCTAAACGAATGGTAGCAAAAAGAACGACAACAATAACAACAACAACAGCAACAACAACAACAACAACAACAACAACAACAACAACAACAACAACAACAACAACAACAACAACAACAAGAACGACGACGACGACGACCACAACGAGCACGACCAGCCACAATGACAGAACCAACGCTAACTTTAATAGGTGGCAACTCCAACAAACACAACATTAGCAACAACAACAATAACAACAACAACATTAGCAATAATAGCAACAACATCAGCACCAACAATAACAACAACGACAACAACAACATAAGCAACGACGACGACAACAACAACAACATCGTTGTCACCAACAGCAATAACAACAACAACAAAACATTGTTAGCAACATCAGCATTAGCCGCATGTCGCGGCAAGTTATTGTGTCTCGGCCGGCCAAGATATGTAGGCAGGAGTAAAAACATGAAGTCCTCTCGATTTGTCCGCGTGCCAGTAGTCAGTGCCCGAAGTTTGTTGTTGGCCGAAGACTGTTGTTTTTATCCTGACAAAAGAAGGTCAGCATGTCGCCTGGCTGTAGATGTCGACGACGACGACAACGACAAAATCCTCGTATTAATAGAAGCTGGTGCAGGCAGGAAATTGGTGGAGTCGCAAGCATGGCGATGATGATGATGATGATGGTGACGATAGTGATGATGATAATGATGCGTGTATTTTGGGGGTCCGGCTTCCGTTGTTTCAGCTGTTTGTTCGCTGCTCTGTTTATGATTGTTCATCACCACCATGATCGTGTCAAAACAATTGCTGTTATGTTGTTGTTAATGCTGTTGTTGTTGTTGTTGTTGTTGCGGTTACTGTTATTAGGTAAGATGATTGTTTTTACAGCTGTTGCCGTCGTCACTGGTGGTATTGTGATAGTTATTGTGATGAATGTTACTCCGGCTATGCTGCCATTGTTGCTGCTAATACGGTTGCTATTGTTGTTGTTGTTGTTGTTGTTGTTAATACGGTTGATGTTGTTGTTGTTGCTGCTATGTTTGTGTCGCCGTTATTGTTATTGTTAATACGGTTGATGTTGTTGTTGTTGTTGCAATGTTTACGCCGCCGTTATTGTTGTTGTTGTTGTTGTTGTTGTGGTGGTGGTCACTGTCCGGTACGGTGTTGTCGCGTCGACATACGTGTATAACAACGTGCAGCAACATTAAACAGCTGCAACAGTAGCAACACTAATAAAAGCACTAGTAGTAATAATGGTGGTCCACAAAAAGAGCAAAGCCAGCACTTTTGACAACAACAGCAACAACAACAACACCGGCGACCGCTTTTCTCCCCTTCCCCCCTCGCTTCCTGCGGCCCCTTCCAAAGGGCAGTAACTGTTGTTCTTGCTGCGACTATAGCTGCTTCTTACAAGTGTTGTGTTTGTTGCTGTTGTTGCTGCTGCTGCTGCCATTATTGCTGCTGTTGTTGTTGTTGTTCTTGTTGCTTCTGCGACCCCCGTTACGTGGTTCGACGTCCACGGTGATGATGATGACGACAATGATAAAGACAATGATGATGATGGTGATGATGATGATGATGACCCCCACCATCAACAATTTGATGCTGAAGATGGTGCTTATGGCGATTACCACGAACGCTCACCACCACATCGATCGAGCATCGACCAATCAAGTATCGACCGATGGTGTTCGTCTGTGTTGACCGTCCGGCACGTCTCTGAGCACGACGAAAGTGAATTCGGTGAATCATTTCATCGCCATCCGCAGCGCCGTCATCCAGTTTTCCATCGCTACAAATGCCACGATGCTGCTACTGCAAACGCCCGCGCCCGTGTTGTCTTCGTTCTATCTAAGCGTTGAGTCGATGGCTGCTTGCCCATTCTAAACGCTAGTCGCTCCCCACCGCCGGCACCGCCGGCACCCCAAACCCCACAGCCGGCCCGGCGCCACCCGCTAGTCGACTGGTGAGGCGTCGCGGTGGCCGCTCAACAAGAAAAAAAGCAAAACAACAAAACGGCCGATCTTTCCTGCCGGGCCACCGGGCCGGATCCAACCAAGTAACCCCCCCCCCGGGCCGGGTCCAAACAACCCCCGCATGCCCACCCCGCCCGATGCTGCAGTGAAGGTCGACGCGCGCGAGCGCGCGAAATCCGGCCCGCTACCGTTCTTCGGTCTTCCTTCGTTCGTTCCTGATCATCATCATCAACAACGGGCTGGCTACTGCTAAACTATATGACGGCCACTTACGTCATACAGTCATAACATCTTTATATATATATATATATATATATATATTTATATAATATTCATTAATGTTCCGTATATTACATTATGTTTATATATATATCTATATATATATATATATATATCAACGACAACATGCTAGACGCCTTCTTGTGTTTACTACTCCTACTACGACTACTATGACTAAGAAGATTACAATGGAAATATGCTCGTACGCATACGCTTGGCTTGGCTAAGAGCTCATTGCACTTCGGAATGTATACTCGTTCACCAGCATTACTATTATTACTGTTATTGCTACATGCATACTATATTATCTATACCAATGTTACAATTACGCCTTACAATTGTTATCGTTTAGTGCAGCCTCTGCTATTGCGATTCAACCGAGACAGCCACAATGTCAATCAGTCTTCTAATTTCTCTCTTTCTTTCTTTGGATTTATTTATATACGCGTATAAACATATATATATATATATATATATATATATATATATATATATATATATATATATATATATATATATATATATATACGTGTAAACATCGATGTATATGCGACTTGATAAGATATCACGTGCAAGCGCAATAGCAGGCTACCAATGAGAATAGCAGGATAGAACTAATTTTAGACAACCACTGTTGCAGAACTATTTCCTTAAGTCGTCGTTATCTGTGATAAAGCGCCGGCCACAACAAATAAAAGAGCCGCCAACATGGCGATTGGTTTAGAGCACCTAATTGAACCCAACCAGTTCTCCGTCTCATATGTTGTGCAATTTCGTAACAATGTGGTATGATTCAACGCGATGCCGCATTACCAAAGCGACCAAAGCCAAATTGTATACTTTTGGCAAGGTACATTTCTATCTACTTAAAGTAGACTTTCAATGAATAATTAATAAATAAACAAGGCATATATAGAATATAGCGCATATAAAAGAAAACGTCGAACACCGCTAAACAATGCCTACAACAACGCACGACGGCAAAAACAATCTCAAAGCGAACACAGCGGCACTAGATCGCGCAGGACAAAACGTGCATCTGCAGGACAAAACGATCGCGGGAGGTCATCGCTCAGATTCAAATGGGAATGCTGTCCATCTCTAGACACTAGAGAAGACCTCCTGATCCAGGGATCCCCATGTTTACAATGTGAAATGTGGCACATGAAACCAGTACCCTCAGTGAGGCCCAGGCTTCATTGAAGGCGTTAGTCACAGCATCTTTTGAAAGACTAACCAGTTCTGAGAGAACAAAGCTCACTCTGGTAAATTGGATGACGTTAAGCGACATTAAGAAGGGACCTTTTGAGGAAAATCACAATAGTCCGGTACCTTACCATATATATATATTCTTTACAATTACCCAAAAATATAGAAGAAATATGTAATATACGCTGGACATTCCAAGTCTAAAGCGCCACCGTTACCTCATATTCGCAGTTATGAGCCCGGTTTTTAAATGAGTTATTTTCGATTATTACTTCTGACACATTTCGGTCAAACTTTAACTAATTTCCCGAAAAAAATGAAAGAATGTCATATTTTCAGTTAAAATTGTTAAATAATGTTTGCTGTAGCAGAGATCAGCTCCCTGCAGGGCGCATTACATTGCTGAATAAAGCCCGCAAAGTATCATTCACTTAAGGAGGACTATTAAATGCTGTAATTCCTTTTGTTACTGTGCAGCTTGTTGACTGAAATAACATTGACTGGTAAGGTGACCCTTGGTATAGATGATGCCAGATAATAATCTGAAACGCAATATATATATATATATATATAAATATAATGTGGAGCAACGTATTTCTTTTTCAGGCGATTCAGTTGGATATTAATTTACCCACATCATTAAGGATATCGCATCGTATACTAGCATGAAAAAACTGTACTACGTAACTCAATAATATATCAACCGTTTTCATGCATATATATATATATATATATATATATATATATATATATATATATATATATATATATATATAATATGGCGCTTTAAGTGTTGCTTGAAACTTGCACGCTTTAAGCGTTTGCTTGAAACTAACACGTTTTAAGCACTTTATTTACGCCACTTTACGATAACATCATCTGAACAAGCTATAGCAGGTTAATTCAATTCAATTCAATTAAACGGAATCAACGCCATACTCGAAATAAACCCATACAACTCGAATAATAGTTTTTCAGCTTTCAATTAGCTTCAATATGCGGCCTGTGGGGTCACACAATGATGTGATGTAGTCTTCGCCCTACGGGACACGCATATACAACTTCTCAGAGTGCACTACAGGGCTGATGGCCTAATTTTTTTTTCGCAGTTTCGCAAAATATTCAATAATCTTCCTTATTGGTTGTAGCTCAAACCCTGCCGCCCACAACCGCCTTCCGACGAAAACTGGAAATAAGACGTATCATTCCAACATTCTGGTCTTCATGCTATACGTCGAATTGACTAGTCATTTAAGTATTCCATTTAACAAGTTACTTAAATCAAGTGTGATGATAAAGTGATGAGTGATGCATTTCTGTCCCGAAGTACTGGTATATATGTAATCGTCATTACATAGATTATATGTTAGTCGCGGCGACATCATCACGTGCCTACGCACCGCTTATACTTTTATAAAACAAAACCTTATCCTTGCGCATGTTCGCTACACTGATTTATATGTATATTTATATATAGGCTAGAGAGATTATTATCATCATTTATTTAAGTGTAGCAAAATGTACATCTGTGATGTAAGAACGTGTGCACAGCCCGCTGGGGCATAACTCAAGGCACTAGGTCCAGGCTTGGGCTGGTCCACCTAGCCAGGGTACCTCTCACCGAAGCGGCATTCCCCCTCTGAATATATATATATATATATATATATAAAGATGACAACGGCTAGGCATCTCTCTTGCAACAACGCATTCCCGGCCAATATCGTTTCAACAAAAAGACCTTCGCCAACTATCGGGCTCTGAATAAAGGTGATGACTTTGTGTTATGCCAACACGCCGGACATGCCAAGAAAGTGCAGGTGGTGCAGGTGCTATGTGTGTTTATGCGTGTTCTGTGGGTGTGTGAGCCCCGGAGCCACATAAGACGAGCGGTCGCCTTGTCGACTTATCTACCCGGAGTGAATAGTAAAGAGGCAGCAGCAGCAAGCTTCGTCTGATGTTGTCTGCAAATGGGACAACTGCGACCGAGCCACTTCGAACGGGTAGACATACATATACTGATATATATATATATATATATATATATATATATATATATATATATATATATATATATATATATATATATATATATTCCAGTCTTAGCCCTACCTTTAGCTCTCCGCACAATCATCGGGGTGGAAAAGGTGTGTGTGTGTGTGTGTTTAATTCATTACATTCTAGACCATCCTTCGTTCCCCTCAGGCTTGGGACTCACCCAGTGGCTTATCTTCAATGCACCAAGGGCCGGACATGTTTTCCCCAACAATCCGTGTGGCAGCATCGTTGCTGACTCTCAGGTATAATATATAGTTTATCATCTATTCTCTATGAACATCGCTTAAAAAAAACAAAGTTGGATCAACGACAGGGATCGACCACCGTCGGATGACAACCATTACTAGCCAACTAGCCCCATAGACCACGCCGCCACACAGCTTAACCGGTAGATCTAACTAACCGGCAACATTGTTTAAAGCCACGAAGCCCGGACCACATTGACAGCAGATAACTAATCATACTAAGGCAACCGGAAGATGAAGTCTCTGTAATCTCTGATGATGGATTCCTGGCAACTTAGCGAAGCGGTTTTGGCGTGCTGATTCATTTTGATCAATTGATTTGCACACAATTTCATTTTCGCACCGACAAGCAGAAACTCTTCCTCTCGCTAGGTTTTGAAATGTGCTATCTTGCTGATATTGGCTACGGTCACTAGTCGTTGCTGCTGCTGCTAGTAACTAATCTTGATTATTAGCAAGGGTAGTATAAGTAGTAGTAGTATTAACTAGTACTACTACTCCTATTAGTATAAGTAGTAGTAGTATTAACTAGTACTATTACTCCTAACTAGTACTACAAATTATATGACATTGTTATCACTACAGTTACGGTCGACTGTTACGTAGCTGTTAGCAGCCGCAGATGACCAACAACTACAAACAAAAGCACACACCCAAACAGGCGGTGTATGCTGCTTTACGCCGTAACTGTCGGCAACGATGATCATTGAAGGCGTATAATAATAATAATAATAATAATAATAATAATAATAATAATAATAATAATAATAATAATAATAATCCACGACGGCGATCAGCAATGCTTAACCGGCAAGGATAGATAGATAGATAGATACACGAGCAGTTCCGTATGCACGATGAATCGTTCTCATTGCGACATATCGCACCCAGTAGTAGTAGTAGTAGTAGTAGTAGTAGTTGTAACATACATTCAATAAAAACAAAAAAGTATGGTAGCTAGATGTATGCTATACCAAAAGTATGGTAGCTAGATGTATGCTATATCGGTAATCGATCCGACTCAACCTATCTTTCTCCCCCTATCCTCCTTTACCCCCCCCCCATCTCTCTCTCGCTCTCTCCCTTGACGGCTACAACGGCCGATAAAGCAGCCCCATTCTGCGTGACTCGTCACTCAATCGATTGCAATTAGTAGTTTTATAATTATGTGCGTTATCTTGGGGTCGCATGTTCCTTCGTTCGTCCGTATGTCTGCTCGCGTGTCTTATGCAATCGATCAGCATTACGTGCAGAGGAAAGCCGCCGGCTGATAAACACTACGCTAGATAGAAGTGTATATATGACAGGCGAATGTACGAACAAATAATAAAAAAAGATGTATATTTGTATTTAATTCGGTTTCTTTGTGTGAGGTGCTGCCTGAATGCATAGACACCGCCTTGAATCGTAATTAAAACATGATCGAATTGGTGTTTTTTTTTTTGTGAATACTTGAAAGCACTTTGATTGTTCCACTTGTGTTTGCTCCTTGTTAACTTGTTGCTTCTGCCTGGCCTCCCTCATGCTTTGTATATAAGTGCAAATAAATATTTTTTTTCTCTATATCTCGTTCCTGCTATATATATATATATATATATATATATATATATATATATATATATTATATATATACGAAAAAGTTACCTCGTAAAGGCTATTTAGAAGTTGGCTAGATCAGAAAACTAGTTTAGTTATGCAAACATTGTATTGGTATATGTATGTCGTTCTTTGTTTCGCCTTTCTATCTCCGTGTGTTACTCGTTTTACTCTATATGTAGTATAGTACGTATATATGTGTATTTTGAACGACGTATTCATTTCGGGCGACCCGCTGACCCACAAGGCTGCGGCCCGCACCTAACTACTAATTAAGTCAATGCAGTTTAGTCTACACACCTGAATGGGTTCATCTTGACGGCTCGCTGGTATCCGATTGTTCGCGACGTTGGCGTTCTTGGCGTGCGCGCTGGTGGTTCGAGACAGGCCACGGCAGTTGAAACGAATTGACGAATAGAATGTCGACGACGACGACCACGATACAAAACCAACGCTCACAACAGCAACAATAAACAACAACAGCAGCGGGAGTAAACACAACAAGGACACAACAACAGCAGCAGTAGCAGCAACAGCGACAACAACAACTACGACGACGACGACGAAGAAGAAGACAATAACGACAGCAACGTGAACAACAAACACTGCAGCAATAAAGCGTATCGATACACAGCCGTGCTCGGGTACGCGGTAAATCACAATGCAGATGCAGAAGAAACACCTGAAGTCACACCACACTCGACGTGAGCGCACAGAGAGCGCAGAGAGAGGTTCCCGATCACCACACGCCGCAACCAAATAGCTTTCATAGACGGAACTGAGGCGATCAGAGTTGCGATCACCACACACGATCACGACTATATCAGCACCGGTGGTGAACCTTCGGCTTAGCAGGCAGGCTGAGAGGAGATGTAGGAGAGACTGGAGCTTCTCTTGGGGGCGCGCCGAGCGATTCGGTTGCTTTTTGTGTGTGCAGTTCTGTGTGCGGAACAGAGTTTTGGATAGAGTCAACACAGTTGTAACGTCACAACAGACGTAATCACATCGGTGAAGATCACGTACGAGCCGTAACACGTCGTTGTTAGAGAACTGGCGAGGTCAAGACTCTCTCTCCACTGCGAGTAGCAATAGTCCGAGTAGAGGCCGTCAACAAGAGCAGCAGCAGCAGCAACGACGACGACAACAACAACAAAAGCAACAACAAGTTTTCCACCAACAATAACAATAACAACAACAGGTGAGTCGTGACCGTGGAAAAGTCGATGAAAAATCGATGCCTGACTTCAACAACAACAACAACTACTACAAGCCAATCAACGGCGTTGTTGCGTTATTGACGGAGGCGAGGCGGGTCGTAGTAGTAGTAGAAACAGCAAAAGACAGTAGCGATGAGAATTCTAATCAACAAGACGATTGACGCTTGACGACAACGGCGACGACGACGACGAAGGAGACGACAAAGATCACAAGATCACAAGATAATAACAACATCTACAACCACAACGACGACGACGACGACAACAACAACAATAACATTAACAACAACGAAGACGACAACAACAACAAGAACGACACATCGGACCACGGGGCCCGAGTGCTGCTACGTATGGCCCGTTCGTTGCCTGCTTCGGAAATGACGCCGATCGAACACGCGGGGCCGGTTTTAGTCGAACGAGACGTGCGAGAAGGAACCAGCAGTCATCAGCAGCCATTTGCTGCTGCTGTTGCTGCTGGCTATCGCCGGCTACCCCAGCCTCGCCCCATCCGTCCGCCATTAAGCCCACCCCCCGCCCGCCCGAAATCCCCATGCGTCCCTGCGTCTTGCCTACCTTCCCTACGCCGTTCCTATGCTTGGGCCGCTAAGAACAACCGCAACCCAACAACAGCTACAAACGCCGCCGCCGGTGCAGCTGCGTCGGGGGCAAACTTCGGCGGGGCAAAGTGCCGCCGAGGCGCGGCGAGAACCACGGCCCGCCACGCCACGCCGTCGCTCCTTGCCGGCGCAGCGTGCTAAGGCAAGGAAGGAACAGCAGCGAGGAAAGGCGAGGGCCGAAAGAGCCAAACCGCCAGGGTTCTCCTTGGCATTGCTCCTGTTGCTACTGCTCCTGTTGCTTACACCACCGCATTACCGTCACAGTCGGCGTTGGTTGACTGTACGAGTGGTCGAAATAGAAGTTGTTGTAGTTATTGTTGCTGAAGTTGCTATCGCTGTTGTTGTTGTTGCTGATGAAGTTGCTATTGCTGTTGTTGTTGCTGCAGAGAAGTTGCTATTGTTGTTGTTGTTGTTGCTATTGCTGTTGTTGTTGCAGAGAGGTTGCTATTGCTGCTGTTGTTGTTGCTATTGCTGTTGTTGTCGTTGTTAAAGCTGCTGCTGTCTTTGTTGTTGTTGTTGTTGTTGTTGCTGTAGCACGTCAACAAGAGCCCAACATTAGATGAATAAACGAGAGAGGCCCAACGTTGTTCGCTCCGTCCGTCCGTCCATCTATCTGTCTGTCTGTCGGTTCTTGCTAATAAACTACTCAGCAGCGTAGGTAAGCGATCTGTCAGTCTGTCCTCGACCAGTGTCTCGTTTGCCGAAGCTTGCTCTTCGGGGGAGGGGGGGCTTCTGCAATTATGATTTGCATCGACTTCACATCGAGTCACCACCACGTTGCGCCGGGGGTCTTCCACCGGCACGGAAATCGACAACCGACCCCTCTACGTTTACACCTACGCATCATAGTGTACGCACATAAATAAAGATAAATATATGTTTTTAGCATTCAAACTTTCTGGAAATCTTTACGTGGCGCATAACATGGCGTAACATTGCCACCGTCAAATGTCTTACATTTTAATTCGGCGCCACCACAACGTACAGCGTTAGTGGAGCTTGGGAGCAGCGTTGCGTTGACCAGTGCCTGGTAATGCGATTCTGAACTGCAGTCAAATGAACTTTGATTTCAGTCCAGAAGTGCGCGGAAGATTGTGCCGATTCTGCATGCGTTTCGCTTGCGCTTGCCTCGTAAATCGACATGGGAAAGTTGTTTAGTACTAGAGCAGACATCGCCTGATGGTAGGCTCAGCTTTGGCCTGGGCTAGAAGTGTTCTGCTGCAAGACCCCCAACCGCCTTCAGCCAAAGTTCCTGCGGCGCGTCGAGATTTCGCCGGTACGATCTTCTGAAAAGTGTCCGTGCTAGGAACCACACGTATCAAAGATTATTAGAGAATAATTTGTTAGTTGTCACTGTAGCCTGTACAATAAACCGAGGTATAATCTTCTCGTGTCAAAGGAGAACATTGCGTGTCTAAAGCAACGTCCAACGATTATCGATCTAAAATCTGCGAGGGTGATAGCATATCATAAGCTTGCCGTCAAGCTTGGGAAAAAGGGTGCCTCACATCTTGAAGACAGGCGACAGGGTGGAACCGCATGCGTCTCACTGCTCGCCCGCCAACGTAAAACAATATTTGATTTATTTTTATTTGTGTGATTAAACGTTTGTTTTTACGAGAACGTCGTGATACATGAAGAGTGAATGTGTTTTGAGCTTTCAGACAAAACGTTATCTTCACTATGAGTCTAGGCATCCGTACAAATACTCGAAAAGAAGAAATAACATTAATAATAATAACGGTAGATCCAGCCGGTAGATCCTCCAGACATGCTGAACTAAACAAGGTGATTATAAGGTCTCTTAGGAAAGCCGGAATACCATCTACACTTGAACCGAGAGGTTTAGTGTCCGCTGGCGAAGAATGACCTGATGGGGTGACCATTCCATTATGGTCTCATGGGAAGTCCCTTGCTTGGGATGCAACGGTTTCGTGCACCACCGCGGCTTCCTATTTACACCACAGCTCAGTTGAGCCGGGGTGGGTGGCAAAGCATGCGGAAGCCAGAAAACGCGTTAAATACACTGGACTGGAAACAAGATATACTTTCGTGCCTATTGCCATGGAGACGCTAGGACCAATCAGCAAGGGAACCGAAGCATTTCTTAAAGATTTGAGTAAGCGAATTCAGGAGGTCACAAGCGACCGAAGAGAGGGTCAATTCTTGAGGCAAGCGTTGTCTTTGGCCGTTTGCAGAGGAAACGCGGCATCTATTTTAGGCGCCATGGAGTGAAATAATTATTTAACGAATTTGCAATAATACGTTCAGACCTCACAATTGTAACATTATTTAACATGTAATAAAGAGCACAAATAATAATAATAATAATAATAATAATAATTATTATTATTATATTATTATATTATTATTATTATTATTATTATTATTGTTTAAATTACAATTGTGAGGTGTGAACGTGTACTCCTTGTCTTCTTCTAACTCCTAATATTATTCCATGGAACCGACAATACAGCCGGCGTTTCCTCGGCACACAGCAAGCGACCAGCAGTTGCCGTAGAAACTCGCCTTCGCGCCGATTCCCTGTAGATCTGTAATCGTTGGCCCAGCTCACTGATGAATCTCTTGGTTCCCTGCTTACCGGGCCCATTGTTTCCATCGATATTGGCACTACGATATAACTTGTCTCCAGTTCTTGGTATGCTTATTATTATTATATTATTATTATTATTATTATTATTATTATTATTATCTATCATTCAGATATTACAATTGTGAGGTATGAGCGTTCTAGCCAGATTTATAATGTTCTGTTCGCTGCTTGTCAATTCATGGCGCCTATGATAGAAGCCACGTTTACTCTATAATCGCCCGAATACATCATCTGACTCAAAAATGTGGCCTCGTATTAATCTCCTGTTTGATACGTTTTCCGATATCTTTCAGGATTGTCCCTGTACGTGTGCTGATGGAGCCGATGTCTCCAATGTAATGGGTACATGGTGGCAGCTCCATGATGGCTCCAGACACCTCCTTCGTCCTTTTCAGAACCAGCACGCTCTGCAATCCATCCAGATACAACTGCTCTGTGACGCAGATATAACAAGACCGCCGTGCGTGAAACGGTTAGATCCATACAAGGCTTTTTGACTTGACCATAGCGTGGCCATAGCGGAATATTGACCCCAACAGATCGCAGCTCGCCGCTGTCATTGAGGCGCTTCGGCTGGCGTGTGGATGGTATTCCTGCCCCTCTAAGGGCTCTTCCTTAGTATGGCGCTCAGTTTAGCGTGTTTTGTAAGTCTGCCGGCACTTTTAGATAGCTTAACGGTTGTAGACCGTCAGAGTCAACAGGATGGCTGCACGGCAGACATGAGAAAGGCCGGCAGACGAAGGCGCCTATCCTAAGGGCTGACACTATGCGGAAGGATTTTGGGTTTTCCATAGTGTCAAGCTGACAGGAGGGCAGCGCTTGAAGCCAGCCCCTGCTGAACAGACGTTGAGCATTTAGAAAAGCGGCACGCTCTCTTGTTGTTGTTAGGCTATTCATTACTTCTCGTGCAGAATGTTTAGTTTTGTAAGCCTTAAGAAGATGTTGGCTCACGTGCTCTCTCAGAGAGACCTAATCAAGTTGACTCCTGACAGTGGTATCTGCCACCAGAGTTGCTTTTTTTTAATTCCATCGCTGCATGCCCGTGAATCAGTGATTCCGCCAGGAAACCAAATTGATTTAGGGAACATTGACTGCAGCTAGATTCGTGGCTCTTCTTATTTTTAGGCCTCTGTTCCTGATGAGAAGACTTTCCATATATTTCAGAGCCTGACATAATCGTAGCATGTTTATTATTATTATTTACATCTTTAACAATGTTACAATGGTGAGGTCTGAACGTATTAATTGCCAATTCTTTAAATAATTATTTCACTCCATGGCGTCTAAAATAGATGCCGCGTTTCCTCTGCAAATGGCCAAAGACATCTATTATTATTATTATTATTATTATTATTGTTGTTGTTGTTTAAATGTTACAATTGTGAGGTGTGAACGTGTACTCCATGTCTTCTCCTAACTCCTGAATATTATTCCATGGAACCGACAATACAGCCGGCGTTTCCTCGGCACACTGCAAGCGACAGCAGTTGCCGTAGAAACTCGCCTTCGCACCGATTCCCTGTGAGATCTGTAATCCGTTGGCCCAGCTCACTGATGAATCTCTTGGTTCTCTTGCTTACCGGGCCTATTGTTTTCATCGATATTAGCACTACGATATAACTTGTCTCCAGTTCTTGGTACTTGCGTTTTTTCCCATTATCTGCGCGCTCGGCAACCCATCCCGCTTCTATTGAACTGTGGCGTATGTACGAGGAAGCCACTATATAGGACACTGTAGCATCCCATACCAAGCATCTGCCGTTAGCCCATAGCGGGATTGTTACACCGTCAGGTTTTTTTGTCGTCATGAAGTCCTAATCTGGGCTCGAGCGTGCTTGGCATACCAGCTCTGCGTAAGGCTCTTCTTATAATTGCATTGATTTCAGCGTGTCTAGAAACTCTACCATGGCTTTTGATGCAGCTAAGAGGGTGAAGTCCATCCTCAGTTACTGTGGTACCACATGCGCGGCAACTGTAGGGGTTGCAAACCGGGGCACCTATTCGAAGAGCTGTTGCCATGCGGAATGAGGTGTTGTTCAGCATGGTACCCAGCTGCGGGGAAGGGAGACACTTTAGAAAGCCTCCACTAAATGTGTCCCGTGCTGCCAGAAAGACAGCTTTTTCCACTGGAGATTGGAGGCTGTCTAACAGCTCTCTAGCTGCAGCGCTGCATCTGTAGGAGTCCAATGTATGCTGTGTGGGACGTTCTTGCCAGGGGCCTGGTCCAATTGTTTGTCTAGCTATTCGCTCTGCAGCGTCTTTGGCTCTTGTGATTCCTTGGCGGATGTCTGGTTCGACCAATGTTTTTGCGAGTTTACTAAATTCCAATAGATACGCGGCATAGCACATGGGAGCCAGCTCCGCCGCTGATCTAATACCAAGTCCTCCTTCGACAAATGGAAGAGTTGCTCTTTTCCAAGTGTCATCATGCAGGTCGACGTTTAATACTTCACCTAAAATGCTTCTTGCGGTATCGTCGTAAGCTTGAAAATCTTCGTGACATTTAATAGCTGGTGCAGTGCGCAGAGTATAGTTAAGCTTTGGCGAGCCCAAGCTGTATTTCCAGATACACAGAGCTGCTTGCAAATGCATCGCCGTTAAGCGAGAGCGAATTTGCTTCAGTCCAGTGCACTTTTCTTTAAGGGTCTTTGAAATCGATCGTAAGCTTATTGGGGCTCCCAGAAGCTCCAGCTCGTCTAAGTCAACGCGCCTAGATTCTGGCAAGACATTCGAAACCGCCCTAAAAATGTCACCCTGTTTCAGGGCATTACCTCCCAATGTAATGACTTCACACTTAGAGGCATTGAGGCTAAGGCCTCCCTCTTCTGCAAAATTCAGCACGTTGATAATATCACACACAACCAGATCAAATGGGCCTCCAATCGTTGCGTCATCTAGGTACCCAACGTTAAGAGGGCTCTTCATGCGTGCCACTAAACTGGATACCCCGAGGCTAAATAAAGCAGGTCCAAGCGGATCGCCTTGTTGCACTCCACTAGCTGATAATAGTGGTGCTTCTTCATCCCAGGACAGCAGAGTCGGTTCCTTGTAGCTTTGTCAAGCTAGCGGCAAAAGTTGCGGCACTTGGAGTCTTACCTCATCAAGCACTACATCGCGTCGTATAGTATTGAAAGCGTTACGAAAATCCAATTTAACTAGGACCCGTACTGGACCTTCTGCTTCAACAAATGTTCGTACTGCGTGGACTGCCGCTTCTGCACCGCCTTTCACTGCAACGCCTATCTGACTTGGTGAAATTGCTATCACAATTGTTGTTCTTGTAATGGCAATGGCTACTTTAGCGACAAGCCTCTTGATTGTAAGGCCGCATGCTATAGGTCTAATAGACCCGTCTTTTTTCTTTAGCGCTGTCAGATTGGCCCCGTAGAAGATGGGAATGCAGAAATGCGGCAAATTACCACCCAAGACTGAACTAACAAGAGAACGAAGTTCCTCCACCAGCCTCCCAGATGACGGTACTGTGGTATCGAGCATATCGAGCAGATGCCGAGGACGTAAACCGTCTAATCCTGGGCCTGATGCTAGGGAAAAAGACCGGGCGGCGTCAGTAATAAGTTTTTCTGGTACGAGGCATGCTTGCGCTTGTACTAGTGCTTGAAAATTGTTTAAGCGCTCTCTGACTGAATCCGTAGGACGAGGATGCTTGTCTCTCAATTCCTGTTCTGTGTGGTTGTTTAGTGGCGCAAATGAGTCGGTTGAAAGAAGGCTACGTGCGGCAGATCTTACATCACCTTCTTCTAATTTGCGCTCTGCTGTAGCGGCTCTGTCACGATCAGTGTTCTGTTTTTCTGAGTTTTTGGGGGTGCTGCGTGATTGTTCGGCAAGAAGATTTTCTAGTCGCTTCCACTGCGTATCCACGAGATTTTTTCTAATTATGTGACAAAGTGTGGTATCTTTGGTTTTTCGCTCCGGGATGCGCAACATTAGAGTCGGCAACGTTACAAGCTTGACCCAAGACGCGTTGTCTTGCTTTGAATTAAAATTAGCCAAAGCTTCTGTGTATGCTGCGCAATAAACTTCTCTGACCCCTCTGGGTATAATCCTTATTAGTTTAGCGTCTTTTCGCGCCCGAGCCAAGAGTGTTACTAAGGTCTGTGGGTCTGGGTCATATGTTGTCACGATGTTACCAGCCTTGTTTTCAGAGTTATTTAACGGGGGTACGGTCGGTAATGGTTGGGGGTTAGTTCTATGGAGGCGAGTCTTATGCATGCGAAAGCCTCGTATTGATTTTATAGATTTCCCGCAGACATCACAAATGTATGGTTGTTGGGATCGTGATTGAGATAGAGGGGGGTTTTCGTGGAGGAGTGATTGTGTGCTTATTGTTTGTTTGTAGATGTTGTACTATTTCCGCTGCCCAGTTCAGTCGCAAGCGGTAGAGAGGGCTCAGCGGTGCCGTCAATAACGGATATCGAGAAGACTCTTCCTGGTTCCGACTCCAAAAATTCGAGAACTTTGGCTATTGATGGATTTTCGTTTAGCCATGATGAGAGCAGATTCTTAAAGATCTTCCAAATTTTCATAATGCCATCAATCAGGTGAGCTGTTTGTGCGGGCTTCTTTTCTGCTGTTTTCGTTCTTTCTTCAGCGCTTCTTTGTTTTGGTTTTGGCTCATTAGAGTCTACCCTGGGCGGGCGCGGTGGAGGAAGGTGGCATACCACCTCGCCTTTTTTGTTTAGTACTGGTTGTGGAGCGGCAGGTCTTGCGGCATCCGCATACGATTTCACCTTTAAGCTCGTGGATTGAGAGTTCGTGCTGGTACTTGGCGATAGAGAAATCTGAGGGAACTCCTCAGCTATGTCGGGTAGGCGAGATGCTACCTTTGCGTATAGCTTTTGTTTTTCAGCCTCTGTGAAAACTCGTTTTACTCCACAACGGCCGTCACAAGCCGCATGAGCACCACGACAATTAGCGCATCGGGCCTTTTCATGGCATTGCCACATTTGATGGCCGGGTCTTGCGCATCTTCTGCAGGTAGGGATTTCCCTTTTTCTGCATTGTGATGCCTTGTGACCAAACTTATGGCAGGAGAGACACTGTAAGGGCGAATCGCAGCAAAGTGTGACTTTAAAGCATTCGTCGGCGATTGTCACTTCACCCACTGGTTCTTTGTCATACCTTAGCCGCACCCTACTTGAGGGCTTCACCACCTTAACGACGTCCTTGCTCGGGCCTGTAGCGGCCGCGGCAAACTTTTCTCTGCGAACTTCACTCACGCCCTGTTCGCGTAGACAATCAAGCAGATCTTCGTCTGAGAACTGTGGGTTTATTCCGGAGATGCGTCCCCAGAAAGCCGACGTGTCGGAAAGAGGACGTATATTTAATCCGCAAACGCAATTCAGGGTCCTTACGGATGCTAATTGATCCGTTGTAGGCGCACGAATCCCTAGTTTGCCTTGGGCAGTTATCCGCACGTTAGCACCGGGGATAGTTTTCCTTACTTCGGCGTACGCCTTAAGGACGCTTAGGCCCTTCAGGGCATCAGGTTTATCCTGGCATTCGAAAAACACCTCTAAACCACTTTGGTTAGTTTTATCATATGCTCGTTGGAGCTCGCTGATAGCGGATCTTCCTAGGTTACCCGCTACTTTTCGTTGAGAGATTAGGATGGCTCGCTCTGCTCTTGTGGGGACAGTCTTCCACTCAGGATCATTGTCCTTAGCATCCATTTCATTCTCAGATAGCTCACTACCTTCCTCTTTCTCGCCTTGGTCGGCCATAAGGACGCCCAACGTTTGCTCTCTTCGGAGGATTCTTTTAGCGTTCACTTGAGCTTATGCAGTTAATCTGGTAGACGGGTGACACTTTGCCGAGCAGCAATGATCATCTCGTCTCGTTCAGCACGCGAACACGCTACGAGTGGTGATGGCGAACGTGCACCGTCACGTCGTGTGCACTTTGCTAGTGGCGAACGTGCACATCGGGTGATGTATTCACTATCGCTCATCGGGCTAGTGGGCCTCGAGCCGCCAGCCGCAAATTGAAACACTTGACTTTGTTGTTGTCTTTTAGCCACGATTTACTTTTTTCTTTCCAAAAAACGGAATTGTGCTTCAAAACTCACCTACGTAGGATGAAAATGTGCGCGATGATAAAACAAAAATTATTATTATTATTATTATTATTATTATTATTATTATTATTATTATTACTATTATTATTCGGCTTGAGAGGTATGAACGTTTAAGCCAGTTTTATCCTGCTTTGTTTGCTTGTTAATTTATGGCACCTATGATACTAAGCCATGGCCCAAGACATCATATGTCTCCAAAACATGGTCTCGAGTCGATCACCCGTAATGTCTTCTATTCGTTTTCCGATATCCTTCAGGATTTTCGCTGTACCTGTGATGGTGGGGCGGAGTGTAATGTAATCGGTACAAAGTGGTAGCTTCTAGATAGCTCGAGATACTTCTTTCGTTTTTCAGAATCTGCGCGCTCTGCTACCCATTCAGATTCAACTGCGCTGTGGCGTAAATACGAAAAGGCCGCCGTGCATGGCACCGTTACATCCCATACAAGGCTTTTTCCGTGTGACCACAGCGGGATGTTGACCCCGTCAGGTCGCACCTCAGTGCTGCCGTTAACACCCTTCGGCTCGGGTGTAGATGGTACCCCTGCCCTTCTTAGAGCTCTTCTTACTATGGCATTGAGTTCAGCGTGTTTTGTAATAATAATAATAATTATTATTATTATTACTATTATTATTATTATTATTATTATTATTATGAGGAACTCTCCAGAGGTGGTTAGTCCCTACACTGGACCCTTTGTAAAAGTGCACACGTTCGCAGGGACCCAATTGTAATGTTCCTACGGCTGGTAGTCGATTACATTAAATAAATAGTTTTAGCATTTACTTTATATAAATAATAAAAGGAAGACCTACCCGTATAAATTCACGGCCGAAAAAAGCGCAATTTTAAATCAAACGGGTTTGCAACAGCTGGGACAAAGTGCGCCTGACAGATGAGCGACCCCGGCCAATTGATCGCATAGGGCACTCGCCACTTCTCCTGATGGCCCATAGCACTATTCTATGGAGATCTGGGCCATCAGAGAAGGAAGCTTAAGGGGGAAGGTGCATTTAGTGGGTACGGGTCTCAGCGGCGTAACATCCATCCGCTGGGGTCGAGTCCCAACACAGCTCGAGATGGAAACCGAGTTTTCCTACTCGTAGCGGTACTGCGTAACTGCATTTATCCGATAAACGCCGACATTTTTCAAGCGATTCGTAGCGTAACCTTTTGTACTTTGACGACGAATGTCATGTCAAAATCGTCTAGGAACTGAACAATAAGTTCATGCTTGATAGATAACATTATTGTTGTGGTATTGCTTATACACGGCCGACTACAGTAAAATCCAAAAGAAATGTTTGAAGGAGGTTTGTGTCGTCATGTTGTCTTGATTACTGCATTTTTGGTAAAGCTGCTAATAATAAAGATATATATATATATATACATACATATATATCATGCTTTGTTCGCTTCCTCTCAATTCATGGCGTCTATGATGGAAGCTATGTTCTCTTTATCAACGGCCGCATACATCATCTGTCTCAAAAATATGGCCTGGCGTCGATCGCATCTAACGTCTTTTACACGTTTACCGATTTTTCAACTGCGCTATTGCGCTATGGCGTAGATACGACAAGTTACAACAAATCTGGTTTAAACGTTCATACTTTTTTCTGGGAGGTTTCGGGAATGCATGATGCACATGCGCCACTAGCAGCCTGCGTGACTAGTGTGAGACTTGCAAACCCACTAAACCCGGATTCCTCCCCACCCCCCAGGCTCGGTATTACTTTGGCATTACATCGAAACCGTGGGAGAGACGTCTCTGCCGTTCTCTTTCAATCAGCTCTACCCCTGACTATCATCCCGCATGTCTACCTGCGGTTGGATAGGGGGATGTCATTTTGTAATCCGTCCTGTGAGGGTGCGTCGAGACCATGAGGGCCTGGCTGCTCCCCACCCCCTCCCCCCCCCTCGGCTCCTCGTCTCGACCACTCTCCCGAGAGACCCGCTCAAACCTCTCCCGCCTGGCCGTTTCCTTGGCTGTCTTGAGTGTCAAAACGGCGTCGAACAAGTTCGTCGCCTCCCTCCATGCCTATGCCGAAGTCATCATATGGGCGACCACCTCCTTGCATACCTCATATATATATATATCCTCTAGCAATCACATTTAGACGCTCGTAATAGGCTACGATATGCCTGTGGCTAAATGCAGGCTCGAACTTGGTGGTTCGGTGTTCATAGTTGCCGTTGCAATTCTCGTTTTGGACAGTGCGTTATTTGACGAAGCCGACCATCGCTACAAAGGCGGCAAAACTATTTTGTGTGTTTAAACCAACACACTGAATTGTCATGTTACAATTATTACTGAATGAGTAAAACGTTTATTACAATATATATATATATATATATACTTGACATGTATACCTAAATACACATGTCACTCTTTTATATCAGCGACGTCTAGAGCGGCATAATCTGCATTACCTACGCATCCATATGTCAATCAATATACCCTCCAAGACTTACTGAATATTTGCCTTTCATTGGGACAGCCTTTTATTTGTAATATGTTCGACCTGATCCTTTCTAACACCTTAGCCCACAAGCTAGACATTCTGTACTTCCCCCTCCCTTATTTAGCTCTTTGTATTTTTGTATTCGACATCCGTGCCCTGGAATCTGCCAATAGCCCACTCGCTCTTGATTTATGGTATACTCATTCTACCCCGTCCTTTTCCCGCCTTTCACTCCGCTCTTGACCACTGCTGATCATTGTGCTCAATCTCTCTAGATACGAACTCTACCCTGCGATCCCACTAGCTGCACCTGTTCAGCCCATCTTTTATTTGTGACATTTTTATTCCTAATACTAAATCTTAGCTTACTTAGTCTTTCCCTTTGTATACATTTTAAATACAAATTCCATTTATTCACACATTTAGAGTCGATAATACCAAAGTACAAAGATTTGGCTCCGCGTCAGGAGCTCATAAATGCAGTTACAAGAATTGTATAAAATATAGAATATAGACATATACAATATACAAAGTTATGATGACATTAAACGGGCCAACTAATTTAGAGACCCAATGTTCTTACAAACAAGACCGTGATATATAGAGCATTGGGTATGGCAATATTTACATCTGCAGTCAACATCGGGCCGTGGAAGCCTTCTGCACTGCATATTTGGTGGTGGTAGCCGTGTACCAAAAAACATTGTATACATTTTGACATTGTGTAGAGGTCATTGCAACCAAATGTTTTTATTCTAATAGGAGCATACTCTCAGTGTCTGATGAAATGTCAGCATTGCAGCAATCAGAGAAAAGCAATCGCAAGCTTTTTACTATTTTGCTAGAATGTTCACAACTTGTATATATAAATATATATATATATATATATATATATATATATATATATATATATATATATATGAGGCTCTGACATATTGATTGACAAAGTGGTTTAGCAGATTTATCACTCATATAGAGTGGCACCAATTAGCTTTGGCATATTTTTAGCAAACAGATGTTTGTTGAGAGCTCCATACAAAGGGATAAATTTGCTATGATGGCCGAATAAGAGTCTTCATTGAAACTTTAGCTCTATAATGCACTAGTGTCATAAGAAATGTCGTCCCACTAACTGCATACTAGAAACTCTGAGACGATTTGTACTAACCCTATCTGTCAACATGTAAGAATATTTTCCACTACGCAAAGAAACCAACCAAAACCAATTTACTAATTTAATTAATCATACGCTTCTTATCATTCCTTCTTATATGGATATACACATTAAAACACTGAAAGTAATGATTGGTATACATATGTAACTATATCTGATTTTATGTCTATATTAGAATATAAGTTCGTCGGTAAATCCCCCCCCCCCCCCCCGACTGATTTTTGGCACTGAAGCTTAACAGCTTGTGTAAGTTGTAAAATCCTTATTTTTAGGCTGAATAACAGAATCTCCGATAGAAGTTTTTGCGTCCCGCAAAGGACTATCAAACGAGTATTTCTTCTCTTTTTTGGCAATCTTCTGTAAGCACTTGTTTCCTACAACTACAGTTGATTTTGTAAAAACCTCTCTATCCGCGCACAGGCCGCCGGCGCTGGTGCATGACAGGCCTAAGCTCCTTTTATTATATAGCTAGTTTTTTATTCTAGATGTATATATTTGTCAACTTTTATATTGTGGTTTCGATTGTATATATTATTCTAGCTTTTTTAGCTTTGCAATTACAATACACACAAAGAACATTTGATTTGCTCCATTCCTCAACTGCAACAGATCCAGAAAAGTCTGCCGTTTCCATTTCCACTTATAAAGTTTACTGCATGGAGTACCAATTTGTCGAATCTTTCCAAAACTCCAAAAAATGTGGACACTATAACTTCTCCGCCTTTATATCTTCAATATAGGCGGTTAGCACATTTTCAGAAATATCAATTAGTTTGATGGCAGCTGTTGGTTATTTGCTGTGTGAGCTTTATTTTGTAGACGCTTATGTGTTAACTCCACACGACTGACATTTCACGACAACAAAACATTCTTATATCTCTTAGAAATTATTGACAATTGGCAAAAAAATTGCACATACCCTCCGCAAATGCTTCGCTAAGGTAGAAAACTGATCTCGGCAACATTCGAACCGTGTTTGCTCATCTGTGTAGTGGTTTCAGTGCACTGCGGTGCTCCAAGCACTAATGAGAGTATCGTACAATACATTAAAATGGAAGACTTACGTCTTTGCTGGCTTATTGTGCATTTCCAGACGCTGCGCGGCACAACCTCGTTATGATAAATAGTAAAAATAGAAATGCAAATTTATTTATTTATTTATTTTATTACTTTGTTATTTATATTATTACCTTGCTATTTATTGTATTACTTTGTTATTATATTATGTGGTTTGAACACACGCTGCATTTCCTGTGAAAGAACATCCTATATTCGAGCAAGATGGCTTAGTGGCAAAGGGTTTGCCCTGCATTCGGGAGGCCTGGCTTCGAGACCCAGACCGGCCACTCTTAAATTGGTTTGCATGGTTTCCAATTTAGACAAGGTAAATGCCGTAGTGGATTAAGCATCAGTCATGGCATAAAAAAACCGTACACGGGCATAAGCCTTACGGAAAAACGAAATAAAAAAGAATATCCTATATAATCCTTTGCACACTAAATAAGGAACTTGTACTGCTCTGCCTGTCAACGGAATTACTTTGGCGTTAAGGAGAAATCTTTCTAGTATCTTCTGACAAATATTAGATGACACTCTGATTGCTTTAATAGTGTGCTCAAACAGGAAAATAAACGTTAGTTATTCTGGTTACAGCAATTCACCATTTTCAAAGCATTTTCAAGGAAACATACATTTAATTGAAATTACTGGGTCAAACAAGAATAAATCATTGGAATCTATCCTTTAGGGTACGATGCCAAGGATTTGTTTCGTGTAGGAATCGAAACTACGACTCATGACATTAGAATCACATGACATAATGAACACACCGTCCCACTGAAAGCTTGGCTTGCACCACTCCGCCTCATATATATTCATTTTAACTTTAAGTATTCTTTCACAACGCTTAAATTCTTGGCACTTTTCGCTAGAGATAATGACAATGGATATTATCCCGAGGACTTCTATGCAGCACTTAGTGCGTTACAGCATCGAACAATAAAATAGCAGCAGTATGATTTCGAGTGTATTTGCAAGTACTCATGAATAAAGCTATGTGTTTTATTCATTCATTCATTTGATCCTGATTCAGACTGTCAAAATAAAGGCACTGTGTTACTTCGCGAGCGATGAGGTGCGTGGTTGTGAGGCATCTAATGCTTTTGGGAATGTGGGTCTAGGCTTCAGGGAAGCTTGGAAGCCGAGGGCCGTGCGAAAGTTGTTGCAGGCCTGGCTGGTCTTCGATTGGAGGTGGGAACTAGGAAACGCGGTGTCCGTAGGTACAATACCTCGCGAAATTGTATATGCTAACATAGAAACCCACAGTATGTTTATGAATGACAACTGAACAAGTCGCGGACCCAATTATCTCTCGAGAAAAATTGCTCTAAGTGCATCTTTCTGTATTTATCTGGCTCTCCCGAGAATTCCGTCACAATTACCACACTAGAGAAGGATACCATAGTATGGCACTGGTAAGAACAGGACTTTTGTACACAAGAAGTAGTCGCTCTGCGGGGACCTCATTTCGTTTCAATTTACACAGCGCAGATATTGCTGTATAGAACTTGGGTGCAGCATAACTCAGATGAGGATACCACCGCATGTTTGTCTGGAAAACAAGTCCCATGCCCCTGGCGGTCTGCAGGAACTCAGTGTTCCGTGTCATGAGTAACTGGTTGTCAGGTAAGACCAATAGCCTCGGCGATGAACCAAAAACTATGAAATTAGTTCTATGATTGTTGACAACTAGTTAATGATTATTGCAAATCCGTATCTAAAGTCTGATTAGTCACTGCAGACGTCGTGTCGTCAGCATTTAGCATTTTAATAATAATAAAATAAAATTTAGAAGGTAAGGACTATAAAAGGTCCGAGAAAGAGAGTTTTGAGGGGACTGCATCCGACCAGCCCGTACCACCTGTCTCCGTCTTGAGAAATGCGACCTAAAGCAAGCAACAGCCGGCGCAAAACAACTCAGCTGTTCGACATCTTAAACAGAAAAGGTTTATTAGGACAAATGAAAACATCCGATATGTCAAGAAAAAGTGCGAGACAAAACTTATGGACCTCGACCGAATCTGACACCGCTGCCATAGGTGGGCCAATGCGATGTCAGTCGACCTACCCCTACACTTTTTAGGGCTGACTCCCAGTCAACATTTATAGACCACGGGACTGCTTTTCGCATTGTTTCATAGACCGACCCTTATAAATACAAATGTGCAACGGTGAGGCTCGAACCCGCGCACCTATGTGTCTCCTCTGGTCGCAACGGGCAGGCGACTGCACCACGCCACCGGGCTCGGCAATCCACCAATCCCTGCAAAAGCCGAACTGGTTAGACGAAAATATATTGATGGACACCATTTGTCGACCTTAGCCAGACCAATATCAGCCATGGGTGACCTTTTAGATATAATCAACGACGAAATTGACCTATATTTGGCTGGGTAGTGTCATTCACCCTTTTTTTAAATAAAGAAAACACCGCCATAGCCTTTAGCCATGATGGGAAGCTATCAGACTCAAGCGAACGACATATCATGGGTGTTAGAGATCCTGCAATCGATCGAGATGCTAGTCCAAACAACTGTATCCCCTGTTCCATACCTTAATAAGTAATGTTCTCATCTTTTTGTTCTAAGAGCTGATTTTCATAATGAATTTGCCAAGATTATAAGCGTACACCTTACTTTTATATACGATATATATATATATATATATATCGTGCACATACAAGACAACTTTGAGGCAGTGTCAACTTTCCAGGCCGAAGCGCTCGAGTTACATCCTTCATAGACGTCAGTGAACGGTACAGGAGATAAAAGCTGGAAGCTGATCTCATGCAAACGTTTTAAAGAGATATATATATATATATATATGTTATGAAAGGAGTACAAATGCAAGCTGTCGCATGTCGAAATAGTCACCGACGCAGACGCGAATAAGCATTCTTCTATGCAAAAAGGGCTACTGATGCAAATATCAATCGCCAACTATTGCATGCAATAGTGTGAACCGGCTGTAGTATTTCGAGCCGTTGCTACATAACTAACTGATATGTTCTCGGTGCTCTAACGCAAGCACAGTATTTTTATCGTGATTTACTTATTTTCGCCGTATGCGCGTTTGTTGCCCGAACAAATTAACGGCCGACTAGCTTATTTAAGATGAAAAATTTTTTTCACTTTCGGGTGTACAAGCGACAGTCTATATTATGAAATAAAGTAATCACTATGTTCCTTCTAAGCCCCGGATAGCCTTTGACGGCTTCATGAATCACCCTACTAGGGCAACTTTATAAAGCTCAAATGTTTGTGTGTAGGATTATAAACCTCTACAAGCATCTTTGCTTCATCCATTCCATAAATAACTAGAACGTATTTAGTTTGGACATTTATCCGTTTATTTACGTTTATACATTTATTCGCCCAGCAGTATCCTGTTTACGGCTGGCTACGGATAAATGTCCAAACGTGGTATATTCAATTTTTCATGCTTTCAAATCAACGATTTATTTTCTGCAATTATTTCAGCCTGCGTTGTTCGATTATTCTTTATCGAGTATCAATAAATATTTGGTCTAAATATATATATATATATATATATTTGGGCAATGAGGTAGGAGTATGGATGCTGATAATTCGGATATCATATAACAAAAAATTATGTAGGTAACAGATAAATAAGGACAACTTACTACGTTGCTGAAACAGGGACGTGTCCTTGTGACTTGTGCATTTAGATATGTACATGATCCTGCAGAAAATTGTTGAACATTGATGACATAAGTTAAAGCAGTGTCCGGTAGATGTATAATTGCGCTTATTATAACATTCAAAGCATCGGTCATCTGCCACTAGTTACAATTGGGAACCAACTGCAAGTTGGTTGCTGCCGTGTTTACGATCTTAAACAGAAAGAATAAAACAACGCTTTAGGTGTGATATAGCGCTCAGGGTCACAACTCCGTTTTAACAGCTCTGTTCATTGGACAACGGTCAGATTCAGAGTGTAGGTTAGTAGCGAAACTGCGTTACAAGTAATTAAAAGGTTACTTTTCAAAATAGAAACAGTAAAAGTAGAGTGATTTACACTGTCGCGTGGTCATAGATAACAATTATACATGATAAACAGTGAGTAGGTAAATAGGTGATCCAGAATGACACAGCATTGTAGCAGCGTAATCAATCTTAGCACAACAGTATTGCCGACCCCTTGCATGATGGTGCTTACAACTTATAAATCAATTAAAATTTCCACAGTTCATCACTTGGCAACGTCTGGTTATACCCTCATCGATCTGTTTTACCAGACCGATATGAGTTATACCAGAGTCAGAAGCAAGATATTTTTTAAATTCCGCACAAAAACAATCACAGAGGGAAGATATTGTATGTGGACCGGATAGCACGCTTTAAGTATGCGGCAGCCGGCACATTAAAGAATGGGAAAATATAGTTTACCAGAATAGCTACCTAGAATAGATAAAAACAGGGCCTTGTAGACCGTCAAAAGTCTCTCAATAGGAACCCCTATTTGCCTTTACCGCCGTAGAGTTGCGGTAACGGCATTGAATTTTGACATTAATTGATCTATGTGAGAATGTCAGGATAAATGCTCATGTAATACCAAACCCAGACAACTTACCGACATAGAACGCTTCACCGTATTAGAACCCAGTCAAAACTATCGGGCAGTTGAAGCAGTCTTCTAGCGTGTCTAAATACCAATCTTTGTTTTTAGTCGTATTCACAACCAATCCAGATTCATTAAAAATCTTAACCGATTCAATTGAAGTGTCAATACCACTAAAAACATTAGCCGGGTCGAGTCAATACGAGATTGTCGTGTCGACAGCAAAAGCTATCTCCTTTCCCAGGTTATCGCGTTCAATTCTCAAGAGTATTAAGTTCACTATATTAGAAGCATAAATAGAAAAAGGACAGAGCCCTGCGAAGTTCCCAAGTCAACAAACTGCCAAGTAGATTAAGAACCTTTACAGACTGGGATCTATCCTCATGATAAAACCTAAACCAGCTAACTGTAGAGAACGTGCAATCTATGTGGGCCAGTATTTGGGTAAACACTTCGTAGCCAAAATAATTAAAGGCAGAGGTCACGTCCAGGAACACTCCCAAACTAGCCTGCTCTATTTCGTCCGAGTTAACGCATGCGGCCGCAAGTGTACTAGGACTAAGTCTGTTGGTCCGCTCTTACGAAAACCGAATTGTTTTGACGAGAAGAAGTCAATGTCCTTCAAATAACGAGTAAAGCTGTGTTGCACTAGCTTTCCAAAAAACTTTAAAGTTTAGTTAGCAACTGAGATAGGGCGGTAGCTGGACAGAAGATACCGTTATCCGTTTTTTGTGTGTGAAGAAGCTGCGTTGGTAAATATTAAACGTCTAGGGAAACATTCGTGTTTAAAAGATATAGTTATTACTCTTTCCAAAGGAGCTGTAATGGCGGAGAAGATTTAACAGTTTCCCACTCCACCAGACCAGCAAGGATTCAAGTTCGCTATCGTTCTACCAACCTCAGAGGCCTGCACCCGAGGCAGCAAAAATGATTCGGCCCCGTTAGGCCATAGTTCGTCAAGGTAGTGCTCATCAGTATACGACGAATTCAACGAACTCAACGTTTTATCTCCAACCGTAGCGAAATGTCGAGTTGGTTCATCGGCGATCGATATAGGCTTGCTTGTCGTATGACCCGTGCTGGAAGACGAGACTGAAGGAAGTTCTGTCTTAGCGAGCTTTTCACCACTTGTTTATATACTTCCACAAACGACGCGATTTAGTGTAATTTAACTGATTTTTATAGAAAGCCTCTTTAATTTAGAAATAGCTCGTAAATACTGTTTTCGAGAGCATAAGTACACATTTTTAGTTTCAGGCGTCAATGACTTACGATACCTGCGGTGAAGCTTATTCACCATGCGTCTCAACCGAAAACTCCCGGGAAGAAAGAGTATGTGTGGGCGCCTCAAACGTGCTGTAAACGTCTAAATTAATTTTAGCAAATGTTGCATCGTAAATATTGCCTGCGGTGCCCGAAACGCCTTAAACGATGAGATGAGTCTAGATCTAAAGCGTCATAAACGTCACCCAATGGGCAATTTCGCAACGGAACAAAAGTTTTAAGCAGAGTTCGTTTATCCCGGTTGGAGGCATAGTTTGAATGTGTTGAGAACAGTTATCGCTTTGTCAAAAGCCAGCGCTCGGGGGATTAGAACGTACTCTGCAATTAATTGTCCAGGATAATTCTCGTCCAGCTGAGTGTCAACTAATTGTCCATCCAGGTCAGTGCATTTGGAACTGTATCTAAGGTTGATACAAAATATTCAGGAAAAACACACAGGTGAGACTTTTTGACTAGCTTGTCACTGTATAGAGTTGAGGAGGAGGAGGAAGATCGTGCTCTTCACGCCGGTATAACACTGAGGTGACTCGCCTCCCATTAGTAGCAGGTGGCAGTGGTGACTGTGACGGCTGGCGTTCTGTTTAAAAATCCGTTTTCAAACATGGAATCTAATTTAGCTGGAATAAAATCCTTTCTTCTTTCTAGATTGTGAGTCTGGTTGAGCATTGTCCTAGTGCAGCATTACTCCGCTGGGGATAGCCCAGTTCAGTCGAGTATGAGCCCAGCATGTCCTGGCTTTTTGTCGAGCTTGGTGGCGTGTTGCATTTGCGTGCGCCCCACGACCGGAAGAGACACATAGGTGCACGGGGCCGAGCCCACCGTAGCATATTTGAATTTATGGCGTCTGTCTTACGAAGCAAAGCAAAAGCAGTGGACGCTAAATGTTAGCTGAGGGTCAGTCCGAAAAAGTAGGTCCTGGCTAAAGGAAGAGAAGTGACGGCACATAGCAGTTTTCTGCTAGCCAACACTAGGAAGATTTGAGTTCGATTCGAGCCTAGAATCCCCGTCTACTTAAAGGACCTTGAACAAATGGCGACAGTCGTGACGAGAGGACAGGCAGAGACTAAACGGTTCCAGCAGGGTGCAATTTTTTTCTCCTCCGCATAGAAACTATGTAGGGTGTATGTGCAATGCAGTAAATGAAGAGTGACGCAAATTGTCAACATTGATGATTGTTGAAAATGAGAATTTTTGTCACTGTCTCGGATCAAGCGGCGTTTCCTAAGCAAACCTTTATTGTAGCATTGGTCTTCGCACGTTCACTGAATTGCCAGTCAAGACACTGTGATGTGCTATGGTACTTCGTGCGCCTCCAGCGACCAGCTCGTCGAACGAGATGGGACGCTCGATGCTGCGCGTAATATGTTTGATATTTCCAGCAAACCCGGAAACCGTTTCACCGGCAAACTCGACCTGTTTGGTGAGACGTGCCTACAAATTGTGCGCGTTTGCTTCTTCAAGAGTAGCATCACAGAGTACGGACTCTGAGTTGATTGCACACCTTTGTACGTATTCTCTTTTTCCTTTGCGCATTTTGCTGCGCATTACTGCCGGGGATGATTGTCTTAGTGTCTGCTTTCTGTCAGACAACTGGAAGTATTTCTCATGATCTGCCGTTCCTCGACTTTTATTGGAAAAAGACTGTCAACATAATTGCACCACCTAAGCGATTAATCCACCGCATAGAGGTCATGAAAGAGATGACGTTGCAATTGTGTTGTACTGGGTCTATCCCCGTCAAACCTAAAACCGAAGTGCTTAGAATCAGAGGGCTGCCTAGAGATGCAGAAGTTTTTTACCGATATATATATATATATATATATATATATATATATATTTTTTTAATAAGAATATAAATTAAGCAAAAAATGTCTCCCGAGAACGTGTGCACTGGGAATATTACTCTATCTCGTATAGAGTGGGTTGGGACCACTTTAGCAGCGTGCCGCGGACGCACGCTGCGTTCCCGCGTTGGACGTCGAGGCGCTGTCACAAAAAAGCCGCGGATCTTTTGTCTTCTATTGCGAGGTTTAGCTGCTCACCGACTCTGTGAAGAAGTTTGCGAGTTAGGTTGCCTGGGCCGCCCAAGGTTTCGAACGCTAGCGGTTGAAACTCATGTGGGTAACCTATTGAGGCGTATTTTGCGAGCTTCCACGTCTCTCTGCTAGACTACCGGCGTGGCCTGCCGAGATCACCTCGCCACCGACCATTAAAGGTGCTAATGAGTAGCTTACAGTGGCATTGCAGCATCCTGCCTCCACTAATGGGATCATCCCATTCGAGCGCTTTCCATCATCAGCGGAGAGGCTCTGGCGCTCTAGAATGTAGGGGAATCCACTTGACCGAAGCGCTCGGCCGAAGGTGTCGTTAATACAGGCATGCCTGGCCCGCCGTCCCGCACTCATGATGCACGATAACCCGTGATGGGTTAATTTGTCAACGGGGTGGCCACATATACACTGATAGGGGAAGACAGGGTCACAGCCGAGACGAAGGTCTACCCCGATTCGGGTTGTTTCGTCGTCCAGGAGGGTGCCCATTAGGGCACTTGCAGCGACCGCTTTGTCGTGTCAAAATCCGCTTCAGTCATGTTGGCTCAAAGGGTTATCCGGTGCGCCCCTGCAAACTGTCTTTAGCTCCTCGTACAGAAGTCTCTTGAGTTCCTTATACTGACAAATGCCGGCCTCGTCCGATAGTGCAATGACGTTGTTCTCGGATCGGAAAAGGGAGGAGACTATCCCAGACCCTGCAGAGACGAGCGGATCCGGGATTCCCAGACCCCCTTTGAGATCGATAGTTGTGCCTGTCTTTGAGCAATAGATTAAGAAGAGTTTTAAGGATGTTTAGAGTTAACTCGTTCAATGGACGCAGATTGTCCAACCGCCCGTAGAGATGCTGCTTGACAACCGTCGCACAAGAAGTTGAGAGTTTGATTCGACGCAGCACGTAGTCTTTCAGAGGTATCTTCCTAAGATTTGCAAAAATAGGTTAAACGTAGTGAAAAACATAGGTATGTGAATCTGTAAATACAAACGCAAATTTTAAGACTGCGTTACGAAGTAGCATAATGAAGACACGGGGTCAAGAGCATCGGAAACAATTTGGAACTGGCACAGTTCTTTCGTCGCAGCGAGCATAAATAAGCCACGTAGTAAATCACGCGAATAAACGCTTAGTGTGCACGCCGACGCCTGTCAATCAAACGCGCTGGTTCACAAGATCGATCAGCTTATTTGAATAAGAAGTTATGTATGAGTGTCGTCGATAATCGACAATCGACGCAATACATTGTGAAGAATATAAATCAATCATTTACTCGCAAGAACAAAGAACGACAGCAGCAATCGCCGCAACGATAATCGGAATGACAATACTAACACAACTCGTAATAACCACAGCAATACAACACAAATAATTAAAAAAAAAAAACAGTAACAACAACCAAAGGATTACCAACAGCGTGACGACAGTGGTACAGTCATTATGATTAGAACTACACCGATACCGACAATAATAATAATAGGAAGAAGAAAAGGAAAAACAAGAATTAGTAGGTTGGCTGTAGTACCACTAGCAAATAACGACAGAATGTCCCCGCAGGAGGAATTTAGTCAGTAAAGCAATAAAAAACGTGGATCAGTAACGACCACAGCGCCAATAACATGGGTTTTGTTTACGTGTCAAAGCCACTTCCTAACAACAATTTGCACTGACAGTAAAGCTTGTCAGACACTTCGCTAAGCGCCACCTAAACAGACCCGCGAGAGGGAACAGGAGGCGACACCCCAGTTTGCAGTAGGCTTGAACTTTGCGATGGTCTTTCTTCATGACGGAGTTGCCGAAGGTACCAAATCTATGTATAGTATGTCACGGTGGTACGTCGAAATCGCTAGGTCATGGTCGCCGTAGAGACGACAATAGGAGCAGTTATGAAAAACTACAAGGCACAAATCGAAGTGTAAGTGTTTTAGAATAGCTCAGCTCCTACTACTACTACTAAACAGCTAGCTCGTTATCGTTCTGTTTGGCCCGTGTAGTTTAAATAACTTTACCAGTTGTCCCGGGGTACACCCACTATAGTTCTCCGCCTAGCGACAGATCTCCTAGGGTGAACCAGTTGTTATAGTTGCTGCTGTTGCTGTTGTTGTTTTGTTGTTGTTGTTGTTGTTGTTGTTGTTTGCTTGTTGTTGTTATTGTTGTTGTTGTTGTTGTTGTTGTTGTTTGCTTGTTGTTGTTATTGTTGTTGTTGTTTTCTTGTTGTTGTTATTGTTGTTGCTGTTGTTGTTACTGCTGCTGTTGCCGCTACTGTTGTTGTTGTGGTGGTTGCTGTTACTGTTGTTGTTGGCGGACGTTATTGTTACTACCGTTGCTGTTGTTATTGCTCTGGTTGCTGTTGTTGTCGATTGTTGTTGTTACTATCGTTGATGTTACTTCTGTTGTCGCTGCTATTGTTGTTGTTATTGATGATGTAGCTGCTGCTGCTGCTGTTGTTCCTGTGGTTGTTGTTGTTGATGCTGCTACTGTTTTCGCTGCTGTTGCTGTTGTTGCTTGCTGTATTGATGCGGGCCTAGTGTTATTAACATCTGTTCTTTTTCTTGCCATTGGCGTCGCTATTGTTGTTGTTGCTGTTGATGGTGTTATTGTCGTATTAATGCTCGCTATGGCAGCTGCTGATGGTATTGTTGTTGTTGTTGTTGCTGTTGCTGCTGCCATTGCTGTTGTCGCTGCCGCAGTTTTGTTGTGGTTTTTGCTCACATGCAGTAGACGAATATTAGCAGCACTACGCGTGGCGACAAGGTGAAGTAAAAGTTTAGACAAACAGCCGAGACGAGAAGAAAATCTGGTAAAGCTGGACGCGTCAACGAGTGTGATAGTAAGTAGAAGTGGGCGGTGAGACCGCAGTGCCGGGGGGGGGGGGGGAGGCTCAAGGGGCTCACGTGGCGCGGCGAGGAGGGGTTGGTGGCGCGGGGGGTCGCAAAGCGCCCCAATGAGAATATGTGGGTTCGCAGTTCGCGTTTCGGCGTTTTTTTTTTTATAGCCAAAAGTGTAACGCGCGTGGACAACACGGCAGTTGGTCTTGATTGCCTGACTTTGCTCTGCTGAGGTCGCCTATCGAATGACCCAAACACCGACAGACCAACGGTGGCCAATGGTGGTAGTGGTGGTGGTGGTTGCGGTGGTTTCAGCGTGCCAACGTTACTGCATAGTAAAGTAGCGACAGAAGCAGCAACAACAACAGCACCAAGCAGCAGCAGCAATGGCAGCTCAAAGCGACAAAACCGCCGCTCCGTAGCCGTCCATACGGCCGACTGGTTTTCATCGTTGAACGAAGGCTCCACAGTTTGAGAAAGACAACCGACGGCAGTGAAGCCGGGCAGCGCTAACCACACGCGTGAAAACCGCGCTTCAACCACTACTTCTACTACTACTACTACTAATCAGCACCTAATAGATATATAGTTGTAGAAATGGCATGCGAAAGGCACGTATGCGTTTCTAACGACAATGCTAGGGTCAATCACGCCTGGTCTGCTTACGGCGGCAGCACTAACGACATATAACGACAATAACGACAAAAGACACGAGTCAGAAAGCACATAGGAAGTGGGAATATACATATAGGGAAATGAAGAAATTTTCTACAGGCACGACAACTTTGTTAATAATAATAGTAATAATAATAATAATAATAATAATAATAGTAATAATAATAATAATAATAATAATAATAATAATAATAATAATAATAATAATAATAATAATAATAATAATAATAATAATAATATTAATAATAATAATAATAATAATAATAATAATAATAATAATAATAATAATAATAATAATAATAATAATAATAATAATAATAACGGATTACAGATCTCACAGGGAATCGGCGCGAAGGCGAGTTTCTACGGCAACTGCTGTCGCTTGCTGTGTGCCGAGGAAACGCCGGCTGTATTGTCGGTTCCATGGAATAATATTTAGGAGTTAGAAGAAGACAAGGAGTACACGTTCACACCTCACAATTGTAACATTTAAACAATATTAATAAATAATAATAATAATAATAATAATAATAATAATAATAATAATAATAATAATAATAATAATAATAATAATAATAATAATAATAATAATAATAATAATATTACTGGCAGTCGGGTGATCAAGACAGATGATGTCTTTCACTGCCTGCGGAAGGAAAGCACCTTTCATTGTGGACGCCGTGGGCTGCACATGTTCACATCTCAGAATTATTTTTATAGGAAACTATTGATAATAATAATAATAATAATAATAATAATAATAATAATAATAATAATAATAATAATAATAATAATAATAATAATAATAAAAATCATACTAATAAACAAGAAAGGCGACTGCGCTGGCTGTGTCGTGATTAATTACGTTAATAAGTGAACGACAATGACAATG
>QVRM01001843.1:42500-60000 GCA_003439945.1 Dermanyssus gallinae | reverse complement strand
GGCGGGTTTGAGTTATCGATCACCATCACGCAGACCTGTTTGCGGTCTACTTTCGCCGTCTCGCCTGTTGAACGCCCTTGTTGTTATATCCGTTAGTGGTGACCGACCTGTTCGAATGCAGTTCGATGTACAGCACGATTTTGCTGTAGCTACGGTTGTTGATTTCTAAACGTTGCTACCATCAAACATTCATATAGGAACGTATATATCACGGTCTGTTTGAGCGCAATAACGCTATTAGTTAATAATAAAATAGTATATATATATATATAAGCACGCGTAACGTTATTGTATATATATATATATATATATATATATATATAGAGAGAGAGAGACTGAAAATGTAACTTAATCAGCCAATTAAAGGGTTACACAAAGGGTAATTATCACCGCATTTTCCTTATATATATATATATATATATATATATATATATATATACATATATATATATATATATGATTGATCAGAAGATGACTGGAATTTTTAGATGTTTTTAATGCCCGCCACGCCACCAAAAACTCTTTTATGCTTACAAAACAGATATCTATGTGAGCGCTGTAGAATAAAGAGTAAAGACTGTAGAATTTTCTTAGAGGGCTCTATAAAGTGATCTCATTCGCTGTTTTTGCTATATGAAGTTTGTCGAAATCGTCAGCAAAATAATAGTTACGGGCGGCATTTTTGAACGAGTTCAAAGAAGGAATTTTTGCTGCAGAAACGGTTTAAAATATCTGGAGCCTATTCGGTGAGAACAGCATTTCAAAGACTTCGTATTACAATTGGATCGCCAAGTTCCGTTCCGCTAACCTAAGCCCTCTGGATGAACCCCATTATGGGAGGCCTAGTACGCTCGAAGAAAACCGATTGCGCGAATCTGTGATACAGAATTCCCAAGTGACTACGCGTAATTAGCTATGGACTTCGGGGTGTGTCACACAACCATCGTCACTTGCCCAGGGTTTCGTTTTAAAGTTGAACCAATTGGTGATCCTCATGATTCGAGCGAGTGCAACAAAATTAGGGGAGCGTCTAGTAAAGTGCCCTTCCTGGCTTGCAAGACACAATGAGTGTCCGTTCTTGGATCGAATGGTTACCTATGTTGAAAAATTTATCTCTTAGGACAATGTGAAACTGAAAGACCCTGGTGCGCCCCAGACCAACCTACCCAAAAGACGCCAAAGAGGCTAACCCATTCGCGAAAGATTTTGCTCTGTATTTGGTGGGATAGGCACGGCATTGTCTATAACGAGTTTTTCCTAGAGGCCAAACGATAGTCTCTAGTGTGATACCAGCTCAACGGCGAGTTTTTGCCGCCTTCCAAAGGAAGAGGCACAGTCTCGTGAGAGGTCGTTATCTTTCACCAAAACAACACGAAACCGCATGTGAGTTTACCCAGCTTCCGCAAGATAGCAAGCGTTGATTGGGAAATTTTCCCGTCTCCTCTGTACTCAGCGGGCATTCCACCGTCGAACTACCGCCATTCAGATGCCTGCAGAACTTATACAGAAAAAAAATCCACTTCACCAGAAGCACTAAAGACACACTTGGAGACATTCCTTGAGATGCAGGAACCCGAATCCCTTGCCATGGGAATCAATCCTCTTGTTCAGACATGGGGGAAGGTTGTGGCTAAACACTGAGCGTACTTTTGGAATGAATTAAAATTCGGGTTAACTCGTTCCTTTTGAGAAGTTGAAAACTCCCAGTTACTTTCTGTTGTGTATATATATTCACATAGAGGTGTATAGTATACATTTGTCATTTATTGTAATACAAACATTTCGGGCACACCTCTATGCATATATATATATATATATATATATATATATATATATATATATTTAAACATAGAAATGTCCATACGTCTTGCATTTATTACAATATAAGCATTTCAGACGCACATCTAAGCCTATATATGGGCTCTTACAAAATGAAATAAAGAAATATATATATATAAATATGTATATATAAATATATATATAGCGGACGCACAGTTCGCCTTTTCTCATTACGTTTACAAACGTCATTTTACATTTTTATTTTGCTGTGCAAGGCAAAAGAAAATTGTAAAATTACGTTTGTTAACCAGTTTCCTTCATGCTTTATGCACACAAGTCGAACAGTTTCTTCGGCTGACAATTTCAACATGACCCCGATCTTCGGACGAAGATCGACGAGAAGCTGTTCAGATTTTTGTCGTCGATACAGGCGCACATATATCCTACATAGATGATCGCTTGTACGTACGTTATTCGCCTGACCGCCAATTAGAGCATGGTGATCAGGTCGTCAAACACGCGTGCGATTTGAAACGAAACGTGACATGTCAGCGGCCATACACAAGTACATGTTGTCTCACCAAACGCAGCAAACATGACAGCCAACCAGGTCATGAATTTGCGCCTCTTGAGACATTTGGCATGCTCACTGATTCCCAATTGCCCAGCTAACACAAATAGATCTATGTATTCAAATACCTACTTTTAGCCGTTTATATATATATATATATTTTTTAATATATATATATATATATATATATATATATATATATATATATATATATATATATACAGGGTGTTCCTATTTGTGTGTCCAAAACGCTAGGGTATGGTCAAACTCGGTGAGAAAATCATTTTTGCCAATGGGTGGAAACCGGGAAAACGTTTTGTTTAGGAGTGAGGATGAAATTTATAAAAGCAGTTATTCTGTCTTTTTTCTCCTACATAGTTGTGCAAAATCTACGTTTGCGGGAGAACCAGTCAGCGCACAAAGGAACCGATTATACCGGCGTGTTTGGCGGAAAATTCTGCACAACAAAGTATACATTACTAGCTTGCGTAGCAAGAAGCGAATAACCAGATTAAGGAAAGTCATAAAAAGTCAAAATGTTACGTTAACGCTTTTTTGTGCAACATCGTAATTTTTTCCATTACGATCAAAAATGCACGTTCAAAAGACTACTCTCAGGCAATAGCAGATTTAATGCCCACTACATTCGTACCAAAGTGATGATGCTGCGTTACGTAGTTGCCAAGTGACTAAGCTTTTTCGACAGTCATAGTTGTTATGTTTTACGTTGAAGTTTTCACGTCCAGAACCGTAGCATTTTGCCAAGACGTTTCCGCCCCCTCTTTCCAATAGAAAAAATTATTCTCTTGCTGAGTTCTACCAAACCTCAAAATATGTACCTAACTTTCTCATACACCCTATGCAAGTATGCATGCCTTTGCTTTTGATATGACTGTCGAAAAAGCTTAGTTACTTGGCAACTACGTAACGCAGCACCATCACTTTGGTACGAATGTAGTGGGCATTATATCTGCTATTGCCTGAGAGTAGTCTTTTGGACGTGCATTTTTGGTCGTAATGGAAAAAATTACGATGTTGCACAAAAAAGCGTTAACGTAACATTTTGACTTTTTATGACTTTCCTTAATCTGGTTATTCGCTTTTTGCTACGCAAGCCAGTAGTGTATACTTTACTGTGCAGAATTTTCCGCCAAACATGTCGGTATAATCGGTTCGTTTGTGCGCTGACTGGTTCTCCCGCAAACGTAGATTTTGCACAAGTATGTAGGAGAAAAAAGACAGAATAACTGCTTTTATAAATTTCATCCTCACTCCTAAACAAAACGTTTTCCCGGCTTTCACCCATTGGCAAAAATGATTTTCTCACCGAGTTTGACCATACCCTAGCGTTTTGGACACACAAATAGAAACACCCTGTATATATATATATATATATATATATATATATGAATCGGCTAGTGCTGGCTAGTAGTAGCTTTATCTGCTATCTATATTTGGACACATCGAGACGAGCAAGTCAGTCGTTTCGAGAGAAGCCCCGCGTGCAATATAGAGTGGCTTCTTCTGACGCTGGCCCTCTGGCTCGAAGAGTATGATAAAGTTTTGAGGTCACACATTGTTATTTTCGACATTAGCTCTGCATCGTATGTCAACCTTGACGCGCGACGCACGCACACGTGAAGTTATGCCGCATGCTTGTTCAGTAATGTGCGACATTTTTTGTGGGTAATCCTGACGATAAAAAACCCGAGTTGATAGGTGGGCTGAAATCTAGACTTAACAGTCACTTGGATTCGCGTATATGCAGCGACCAGAACACGACAGCAAATTAAATTAGCCGAGCTTTTTGTTCGAAGCAGATATTCTCAAATTAGACAATCCGAAAGTACGATACGACAGGCAGATCACTGTAGATGGGCCGCACCAGTTCAATCGGCACCAGAAAAGTTGACGAGTTGTCGTGACTTTATCGTGACTTCTCGTATATCCAGCGCTGTGCCCGGTCTATGGACACCGATGGAGTTCATTTCAACCGCCGTGGAGCAAGGCAGGCGGCCAGGCCTATCGCCCGTGAAGCCGCCAGTTTCCTGGGAGTGAAACCTAATATTGCGGGAATTAACATTAAGTTCAATGCAACTCGGCGTCAACCAGCTGACCATTCCTCCCGGGCATTTTCCTCCTCTGTTGCCGGCAGTAGTATAAACAACTTTAACTACCAAACCGGGATCGCTCCTTTTCAACACCGTCCTCCACCCCTTCTTCCACCGCCGGTTCTCCCAGCCATCTGGCCCCCCCGGCTCCACATACCGCCTCCACCTCTGCCACCAGTACCTCCACTTCCCAGCCTCTTCCCAGACTACCTGCTGTTTTAAAACAATCTAGATTAAATTACCACCCCAAAGTCTCCGCCGAACAGTTGGCATCACTTACCCCTGCGGATAAAAACGCGATAAAATGTTTATATTTTAATGCACGTTCGATAGGTAAAGATGATCGTACACAATTGCTCAGTTCATATACTGCCTTAAATGATATTAATATAGTGTTTATAACCGAAACCTGGTTAGGTGTAGGTGGCAAGCACGTAACCGATAGAGAACTGTCGTGTGATGATAGGTACTCAGTATTTCGATGTGATCGTGGCTCCCGAGGAGGGGGGGTTTGTATATTAATTCAAAACACGATGAAAGTTTGTGAACTAAGACTAGAGAGTGGCATCGAAGCTGTCGCGTTAGACGTATATTCCAAACATAGTTCCATCAGGGTTGCCTGTTATTATGCAACAAACGCCGGCACCCTTGCTGAACGCAAGAAACGCATGAAAACTGTATGTGATTCATTTGACTTAATTTGTGATACAACCAGTCCAATTTTAATTTCTGGAGATTTCAACCTTCCAAAAATACACTGGAAGGATATTACGCTTTTAGATTCGCAAACCATGGAGTCCACCTTTGTTAATGCCTGCATCACTAACGGCTTACACCAACAAATAGACGAGGTCACTCGCCCTCGACTGTATTGCCATGGTGCTGAGGCTGCGCAGGCCAGTTCCAATGATGAAATAGATAACACATTCGCCACTGTAGGTAATGCCAAGAATCACTTCGCTACTCAATGTAATGACACTAACATAAATAATAATTTCAGTAAACTATCCAGTCACACCAATAGTAATGGTAATAGATATAGTAATGACAGTCATGCAACTAGTCACATTGATAGTAATGGTAACCTTAGTAGTGTTAGCCAATTAGCTACTAGTGTTACTAATAGTTGTATTGTCACTGATGAAAGAATCTTAGGTATCTCCGACGATGACGACGACAATCTGGGCTCTATTATTGATTTAGTTTTAACCTCAGACCCGTCCATCATTGAAGATATACGAGTATTTCAGTCGCCAATTCCATCCGACCACAATGCCATTTCGTTTTCTATTTTATTTGATGCTAATTATCCTACGGTAGACGAGGGAGGTTATAATTTCTGGAAGGGGGACTATGAAATAATCCGCTGTAGGCTTGCTTGTATAAACTGGAGGAACTTGTTTTTAAATTGCGATACCGTTGACTCGATGTATGATAGCTTTGTATACCAGATACATTCACTAATTGAAGAGTTTGTACCTAAACGAAATGGCAAGTCAAAAAATAATGCAAATTTACGTAAATATGTCACCAATCTAGAACGGTTGATTGACCAGGAGCCAAATGTGCAGTATGAAAAAAAGTTAAGGAAGGCGACTAGAAGACTTCGTATAATGGAAGAAGCCAGTCTTGATTTTAAAAACACAAAGTCGTTTTTTAGATATGCAAATAAGCGATTAAAAGGAAAAGAAAACATTGCGGCTTTAAATATAGATCAGACGGTCCTCGTAGACGACGCTTCTAAAGCAAATGCATTTAAGGACTTCTTCTCGTCGGTTTATGTTGCCCAAGGGAGTTCAGTTCCCGAAGGTGTTTCCAACGACGTGGTCTCGAAAGATAGTTGTCCATACTTGGAAATATCAGAATATAATATTCTTTCTAAAATCAAACAACTACCCACAAAATGCAGCTTTACTCCTGATTTAATCCCACCCATATTTTATAAAAATGTAGCGTCTGCGATAACTGAACCCCTTTTCTTGATATTCAGTAGGTCTTATGAGGATGGCATTGTGCCAAACCTTTTCCGCAATCAGTCGTAACCCCTGTGCATAAGAAGGGTCTAAGGTCAAATGTAGATAATTACAGACCTGTAGCTCAATCATCTATCGCATGTATCATCTTTGAAAAACTGCTAGTGGACCACATTTTTAATTTTTTTCAATCTAAATGCTTGCTGGATGAGAATCAACATGGTTTTACTAAAGGCAAATCCACGGCAACTCAACTCGTCGAAATGACTCAAGATTGGGCTGTTATGATAAACAATAGGCTGGCCTTTGATTGTATATATTTTGATTTCTCGAAGGCATTTGATAGAGTAAACCATGTAAAACTTGTACAAAAGCTTAGGTACTTGGATGTAGATACTCGCTCTATATCATGGATTGCTAGTTATCTTACCCGTAGAGAGTTCTGCGTTCGCGTAAACAATAGCTTTAGTGAGTCGGGCACGTGCCCCTCAGGTGTTCCTCAGGGATCAAGCCTCGGGCCACTTTTATTTTGCACATTTGTTTTAGATCTTAGAAACGTTATTCCTGAGTCGATAACTTATAAGCTTTATGCTGATGATTTGAAACTATACGGACCTTCCAACACCGCTAGCGAAAGGCAAGTACTACAGAGTACGATTGAAGCGGTTTCTAAGTGGTGTGTGGATAATGAAATGCTTATATCAGTGCCAAAATGTGCTGTATTGTGTTTAAAAGAAGCCCATAACTACACGCTACATGGGGAGGCTATCCCTATTTTAAATTGTATTAGGGACCTAGGGGTTGCGGTGACACCGCAACTGGATTTTAGCACCCATATTACACAAGTCATCCGATAAGCTAATCTTATATCTAATACCATATTTCGTTGTTTCATAATTAATGATTACAATTTTTACATGAGGCTTTATAATAGTTTGGTTGTACCTAAGTTTCTCTATTGCTGTGAGGTTTGGCGGCCTTACTTAGATAAACACATTGAAGCAATGGAAAGTGTACAGAGGAGATTCCTTCGTCGTGTCTCGTTAAGGTGTAACGTTGCCCGAAATTCTATTGTGATAAGCCCTATTCGGGAACTTCAGTCCAGAGCGGATTATCGCATGTTCAATCGTATTATAAACTCATCAAATAAGTCAAATTATTTTAGCATTCGGTTGAACAATCTTAGAAGCGGTAACACCATCTCGTCGAAACAAATTGCCAAGACAGATCGTGTAAATAACATGTTTTCGTGGCGGATGGCGAGGGCAATGAGAACTTACAGCACTAACAGTGCAAATGTCGCCACACAAGTAAACTGACTATTGTATGTATCTAGGTAACAGTTTCTAAAATGTAAATATTGTCCCCCCTTTGACTAAATAAAGGTGCATTTGATTTGATTTGATTTTGATTTGAGTTGTATCGAGTTCATTTAGCTTACTTATGTTATCTGCTCCGGCAATAGTCGACATTAAGGGCTAAATTGCCTCATGTCTGGGAAGGGTTGCTTTTATGACGTTTTCACATCTTCCCATTTGTGGGACCTTATGTTCTTAGCAACAAATTAGCGTCGTCTAGCGATACGGAAGATTTTAGTCTGGTGACTGACCATGATAAAAAGACTAGAGAGAAGACGAAAAATCAGAGAAGTAGGCCCAAGTCATTCCTGTCACATAAGCATGCTGAGATGAATAATTATAACTTACTGAGCCAAATAACAAATTACAACACAAACGAGGTTAGTTTTATTTAAAGGATTCACAACATCATATTAACATTACACAACATCACATAACAGACAATGGGGATAGTTTTTACAATAGATAAAAAACGAAAATTATTTTAACAAAGGATGAAAAGTAACTAAATCACTAGTGACGTAAAAGCAACTACTGGAGGTATTTTGGTCATCCCAGATTGTACTTAGTGTCCTATCTTCTTTGGCTCATGCTACTTTCGTAGAACGCACGTGCACTCAGCTGTAGAGCCCACTCATCCAAAAAATCAAACAAACGACGATTGAGACCAATATCACAAACTTTGTGGTATAACTTTAAATAAAAGACTTTTTATTACAGGAATAAGTGAGATGCTGCGACGATTGACCTTACAACTCCGAGTTGGCAATAATCTACCTCTCAATATGTATGAAGCGGCACTTCTTCACCTATTTTAAAGTTCCGTCTACTAACTTAGAAAACACGCTTAGTAAGTTTATAACGAAGTTTGATGCGCTTATTCGTATATTTGTATTGTGGTCACATCTTCAAATAACCCAACTCAACGGTTTTTTCACAAATAGACGCACAAATTAACATTATTTTTCGGTTTTAATCATGTGTGGAGGATTTGACGTTTGTAGTCGTCGGTGAAACCGACAAGGCTTGGCACGACTGCATTCGCGAGTTGGAGTATAGAGAGAATTAGCATTCGTTTAAAGCTCTCACAGTGTGCAGGTCCTACACGTCACAAACACCCAGCGACATCGATAAGATGTTTGAGGGTTCAACGCACAGTGGCATTGGAAGCAAACGACATGAGGGTTGGAGAGACAAGGTTGCCACTACCACAGGAGTTGGAAGTTTGCCAGAGCGTGCTATCTAGAAGTTAAAATCCCGCCACTTAAACATACTGCCAAGTCTATTTAGCCCTATACGCCACAATACGAAGTTGCTACAAAGTGCCAATTTTCTGCCCCAGGTCCCAGATAAAGGACACCTAAAGTTTCATGTTACCGCAGTTGCAAAGCAAATGCGAACAAATGAGATATCGAATTTGCCAAAGATGGTCCATGTCGTTAGTGTCCAAAGGTTCCTGCGGACAACATTCTTGCTAAGTCGAGTGGATGTAAAGATGTGGGAATTTCCGGCAACTGTACCACAGAAGGTGACGGCGTGGTCTAGGGCACTAATGCGCACATCATTGTAGTGACCTACCAGGGGTGCCGCCGGTACGATTTCCGTTGTTAATCGAATTTTATTTGATCATTGAGAATAGATGATAAGCCATAAACAGCTGTGATTCAGCGGCCATGCTGCTTCAAGGACTGTTGGGGAAACCCTAAATATGTCTACATGTCCGGCCCTCGGTGCCTTGAAGATGTGCCGCACGGCGATACAAAGCCCATAAGAGACGGCTTATGGTCTAAATACAAATGAAATGATCGCTTTTGTCACTTCATTGCACTTCCAGTTGCCTACTTGTAATAAATAATAGCCCGGCCCTAGCCGCCGGGTAAAATAATATTCTCTGTTGTCGAGAAAATACCTAGGTAGGTGGAGAGGTAACGTTAGTACTTGCTTTTTTTCAGAAGCAGTAAGAACATGTATTCACACACGTCCTACACATAGTGTAGGTTTGTATGTGATAATCAGGCACGCACACACGAACACCACGGCAAGAAACTTATCTGCGACTAAGAGTCGCTAGTGGTGGATCTTTAACTCCAAACAGTCGACATACACCCCCACTCGAATGGGATTTGTTTCTGCATGACTTTAAACAATCAAAGAAGGTGCGTTTGCCAAAGGCGGCAGTACTAAAGAGATGTTCCTTTGACTCTCAGGGAGCTGTCGAGACAGGCCGACAGTCAGTCGGCCTTTATTCGACCGCGACAGTTTGGTTGGGCATGGTTTTTCTGCAGGTCTCACAACAGACGCAAGTTCATCGTAGGAGTCTTGCCCATCGTCGTTGAGCACCCGGCTAATGTGGTTGGTAAGCTCACCATACCGGTAGAGGTCGTTAAGCAATGACCTAATAGCTGTCCCCACCCGGGTTCAGCTATTCGGAATCATTGCCCCAGGTACTTGATCTTCTTGAGCTTCTCCAAATCCTCTAGCCATTTGGTCCAAGTGCACTGACGGTGCTCGTCTACGGAGGCCAATGAGTCTGATCCTTACGCTAGTTTCTGTGTTCCGCGTGACCGCCTCTACGAAGACACTAATCATGTGTTGCACTTGATTACCTTTGACTGTCTCGGCTGTTTCTCTGAGAACCAGGTCCCGAGAAACGGTCGCAGTTTGAAATCCTTGATCTTCTACATGTCAAGGATAGAAGAACACCAGGGCATTCTGGCGGGAACTAGGGCCGTAAGTGTTGACGTTGAGGCAAGTTAATATTGTGTGCGGCCTATCTTTGACTTAGCTGGGCTTTCGAGTCCGCGGGAAGATAAACAAATGCTATGTAGCCACTCCTGTCTGGGCTTCTCGGCACGGACTTGTTTGAACTAAGCAACACTGAAAGCCACCTTATACATACTCGCCAGTTTTCCTCTTTATGTAGCGTTTTTGTGTCGACGCGTATACGTATTGCATTCGGGGCGACAGAATGATAGCACGATACAAGTCAGAAATAGCCACGATCTCGATAATGTTGTGATTTGACTCGCTGCAACAAAGACAGCAACAATGGTGACGAGGATGATGATAACGTCATTTTTTTTCTTTTAATGGGGGGGGGGGCGTTGAATGCTAATGCGGCATCTTTTTTTATTAAGACATCTGTGCTCCCCGTTTTTTTTTTTCGAGCATGGCCAATTTTTAATCTACTTCGGCATTCACCTTGTTTAAATTGGGAACGATGAAAACCCATTTAGACGTGGCCGGTCTGGGTCTCGAACCGAGGCCTTCCGAATGTAAGGCAAATGCTTTTGTTACTAAGCCATCTTATCTTGCTCCGCTTGTATTTCATTCATATCGAGTTTGCATATATACATTTGTATTTCAATCATATTGAGTATTCAATACGATTCACCTTTTGTTAAAATAATGATATTGCTAATTACAAAGGGATCAGCAGTAGTGATGCCGATATCAGATCTCTCATCAGATGATGAGATGTTATTTGCTGCCGCCGTATACCTCGGTAGACGTCTCAACGGATGATGACTAAATATTTACCTATGCTGAAGATGAAGATTAATAACAACGGCAAACACTTCTGATGCAGTTGTTGTTGTTGTTGTTGTTCTTGACGCTGCTGATAAGCGTAATGATGTTGACGATTGGAGAATTAAAGCTGTCTCTAAACAAGGCGTCCAGCGGTAATTAGGTAAAGTCGCGCACGTTCATGTGGCCACATCAAGAGTCGAATTGTCCCCACCAACTAAGCGTTTGCTGTTGCTGCGATACATCACATATATAAATGGACGTATACAACGTAGGTTCGTCTGCGATGGTATATATAAGTGGCGGTCGTCGTACGAGATTAAAAAACGTATTCGAATTAAGCAGACTAGAGAGCACAACAAAGCGATTAAGAAAAAAAGTACCTCTTATCGGGCTAAAGTAGAGCGCTGAGGCGGTATGATGAGGCATTACTACATAGATAGACTGTGCTCGGCTAAGACCCACGTTCAGACGAAGAACCATGGAACCGCCTCGCGTAGCATACTGATTTAGGCAAATTCTTGCCAATGCATGCTCAACAGGTAAACCGGCTGAGCGTGAGGGTTGTACTCTCTAAACGTGTACGCTTTTAGTCACACATGGTGTTTAGTGGTGGTGCCACTTGTTAAGCGGTCCTCCCAAGCGCTACCCTTGTGTAAAGAGGTCTTCAAGGGCTACCCTTGTCAAGTGGTCCTCCCAAGCGCTACTCTTGTTAAGTAGTCCTCAAGTCACATATGGCAGTCGACACGCTCTGTCAGAGTGTGCCTCAGACTCGGGATGTCAAGATCTAACCGCTGTCGAAAAAAAATATTCTATATGTATATATATATATATATATATATATTTATATGGCGAGCAGCCGGATATAAGAATAGGCATCTAACTACGGCATTTGCAGCCCACGGCTTTCATCACGTGTTATGCAGCACACAAGAATTCGACAATCCTCAGGAGTGTTGTAGGTGCGCGAAATGCTTAGGTCATTGATTGAGACTGATGTACTTATTTAAAATTTACCCAACCTGTGTGTTAATAAACCATAATTATATATATATACTATATATATATATATATATATATATATATATATATAATGGTGTGCGTATGTGTCCTCGACTTCAGAGGCGTAGGCAAAGGGGCCGATCGAATAGAATAGTAAACGAGTAAGCGTACGAGTTTTCGTACCACTAGTCAGACGTTGGCTGCCCTGACACACAAGTTCAATGTCCGAATTGAGCATGATGTAATTGATATCATAAGCGATAGATTACACAACAGGCTTAACTAGGCAACTGTCAGCATAGTAAGCGTAAGCGTCGTCGTGGTTGTCGTCGCCGTACGTCGTACGTCGTAGTTGGAATCGCCGTAGCGTCGTTGTCACACTGTCGACGGAAATATTGCGCTACAAGGAAACAGACAGCCCAGCGCATGGCGCGGGATGCGCACCCCACCCAACCCCCTCTTGTTGGCGCTCCGATGCCGCCGGAGGAGGAGACCTTTCGCAGCGCACTGAACAGCTGGTGGTGGTGGTGGTGGTGGTGCTTCTGCTGCAGCTGTTCGTCCCGTTGCAGAAGCAAAGCTGGGCGCTAGGGGACCTTCTGCACTTGCACACGGCTAGCCAGCGAGCAAATGGGCGAGATTGCAACCTTTGCTTGCCTGCCGACCCGTTCATCATGCAGACTGCCCTCACTATCATGCTGCAGCAGCAACAGCAGCAGCAGTAACAGCCGGCATATCATACGCTATGCTATGTACGCCTGGCATTTTCACTTTTTTCGCACCTACCTTCGATTGACGTGCTGCTGGTAGTATTAGAGATAAGGAAAACCACCACCACCACCACCACCACCATAACGAATGGACTGGCGGTGAACATGCATGTGTATACTGGTGGTGAACACGAAACAATGAATGATGACGATCGTGATACGTCTAGTGATCACAGCAACAAAGGCGGCGGCGGCAACAACAACAACAACAACAACAACAACAACAACAACTACAACTACAACAACAACAACAACAACAACAACAACAACAACGACAACGACGACGACGACAACAACCAAAATGCCAATAAAATCCAGTAGTTCTCTCATATTATTAGCATTAAGACGCATTTGTGGGGTTCAACACAATGCATGTGTATTCGGTATTTGAAGACCAATTGCAACTCAATCGCGTTTTTTGCTGTTCATTTTACGGTTGTCGCTGTCGTGTCTCTGGTATTGTTCGCGTGGTTTGTGTTGTTGTTTTGTTCAAATGTTGCTTTGGAGGCAATGCTGTAAATAAGCGGTTATACACGGCAGGGGTACTGTGCCGCCGGCTGTTTATTTATGATTGTTGTTGTTGTTGTTGTTGTTGTTGTTGCTGTTGTTGTTATTGTTGGTGCTACGGTTACTGTTGTTGTTATTGTTGTTGTTGCTGCTTTCGCTGTTTTTGTGGGTGTTGTTGTTCTTGTTGTTGTTGTTGCTGCTGTTGTGGTTGTTGTTGTTGTTGTTGTTGTTGCAATTGCTTGTGTCGTGGTTAGTGACAGCCTGGAGACGGTTACTGCTCTGCAGCCGATAGAGATAAGATCACAAGTCATCGTGCTCGACTTTAGATAAAAAACACGCCGATAAACGATAACATCTATAGTGACAACAACAACAGCAGCAGCAGCAGCAAGGTTTAGATGGTTTTTCGGTACCGTTCGTGGTTAAGAATAGTAACAGTAGTGCGGCATCGCGCGGGACGATGTGTATTCATATACATCGTCGCTACAACGAAACGGTGATAAGCGGCTCGGTGTCACAACATTCTCTCATTGTTACCCTGTTAGTTAGCCTGATCTTAACCATAGGACAACAATGCTGGAGGCAATACCAGCAATAATAACAACCACGGCAACAACAGCAACAACAATAACAACTGCATCCAGAACAACAAGAACAATAGATGGCGACGATCCTTAAACATATGAGAATCACAGATGCATTAAATGCATTTGTGTTTTATACGAAATCGCCAACCAGGACGGCGATCGGTTGCGGGCAGAATTGTATTAATGCAAGAAACTCCGCAAGTTCGATTCAGCACATATATATATATATATATATATATATATGTGTGTGTAAGGTGTCGATGATAGTCCAAGCCACATTTGAGGGGATTATCGATTGTTAAAATAAAATAAAAGCAGAAACGTTTTATTGAGAAATGACAATGAAATTTTTTGAAACATCTACCCAAATATTTGTATGGCTGACCAAACATAACTTCGCAAAATGTGCAATTGTAAAAGATCTATTTGCTTGATAGAGAAACCGAATATGCCGGCGTGTTCTCTAAGAAATGCTATTATCTGTTCTAACGTTCGATGTAGAACGTTGAGTAGCGAGGGAAGAGCAATCGTAGTGAGAACGCCCTTCCAAAAATCGAAATCATGTAATGCCTAATTTTGTTACATTTCACGTTTAATACCTAAATGCCTTATTAATACCTTAATAGTTCGTTATTTCATATGCATGCTTATGAGGCAAATGCGTTCAGGAAAATCTGCCTTTATTGGGAATGATTTTTGGCACATTATGTCAATTGTGGTTCGATTTGTAATATGATTGCCGTAAACTGAGCAGACAGCCGTAAGGGAGGGAGAACGTTAGCGGGTAGTGTACCGTCTGTATCCGTATATATATATATATATATATATATAATATATATATATATATATATATATATATATATATATATATATATATATATATATATATATATATATAGAGAGAGGGGGGGGGGGAGAGAGAAAGAGAGATATGCCGGTTGGCGTGACATAATAAATGAAGATTTAGTCTGCATCGTCGTTAATGAGCAGAAAAGCGACCTAGTAGACATTGCAACTCTCAAAGTCTGTGCTCCAGAAGGTTGACTTGCAGATAGTTGAAAACTACTATCGAATAGACGCTCTATGCGCTTATCTAGATCTAGTTTCGATCGCTATAACTATCCTTTCTACAACTGTATTATGCTCGATGTTCTACATCGAGCCCAGTAAGAGGGCGTCTCTCTGCTTATTTCATTCGGAACGATTACGTGCGCCACGTGTGCCTTTGAACAATGTTCAGAAACCATGACATTGCATTCATTCTGTTTGCAAATGCAGTGCGTCTAATAATAGTACTGCTTCCTACGGGGAGGAAAGGCGGTGATTTAGCACACACAAGATAACAACGGAAATCAATTGTATTCTTGCTAAAATGGTGTCTCACACCGAACTGGCTTTGAGCAATTGTCTTTTTTTTTGAGGGGGGGGGGGGTTATCGCAGTACCAGTTCAGCGCTCGGTGTTAAAAAAAGACCATCTAGTTATATTGCCCTCAAGGCCAGGTAATAGGCTCACCCGACGCGTCGGGGATAAATAGTGCACGCGAGCACTCATTTCAACACATAACGAACAAACCCATTTCAATGTAATGTACTGCAGACTCATGTACAACAACTATACAACGATACGACATCTTTCACACATAGTTTAACTATCATTATCCTGTTGGATAAATAAAGTAGGCTTTGCAGTGTGAGTTAGCATACATATATATATATATATATATATATATATATATATATATATATATATATATATATATATATATGTACATATATTTGCAGTATATATGTTGAAAAACGTTGACTGAAATTATATATTAAAATCTAAAATTAAAATGTTTGTTGCTTTAACAGGAAATCAATAAGAATTGCTTTTCGACCGCTGCCTCGGTATATATATATATATCTATATATATATATATATATATATATACGTATATATATATATATATATATATATATACATACGTATATATATACAAAATGGTCTACTTGTATGCAACAGCAGCCATAGCTTCACACGTTTGCATCGATATTAGGTACAGCAAATACCAGCATTTGCCAGAAATTGCGAATGTCTAATCACGGAAGAGTCTGCCTTATTTTTAACGGCCGGCTAACCAGACTACTTTTTGATCCTACTTTTGTGTCGAAATTTTCGTTTCGCTACATTTAATCGCGCATCACTTCTAAAGATTTTTTCTTAGACAAAACGTTTCTGGCTAACCGGAACACATGATAGTCTGCCTGTGCAATCTGTCTGGGAATATATATATATATATATATGGTGAATGCAGTATGAATTCCCAGCCCAAGTATTGGTCTGTCTAACAGTGTGATCGCATTTCTAGCATATTGATATAACCTGATTGGCCCTGTAATGTAAGACAAGCACAGGCAGATTGTTGATTGAAACATTCTTTCGTTTCTGCATTCACACTTCTGTTGGTGTGCAGGGCTGGATCGGCAACATTGGCATGGCAAATAAGGCAGTTAGTTTGCTCTCCACGCAGTTGAATGATCCGAAAATACTAGTTTTAACGCACAAAACTTGTTGTTCCATGACAAGGCTGACAAGAAAAAGGTTTGTGAATCGGAAATCAAGACGTTTGCAAACGGTTCTGCTGACCGCCGAAATCCGGAAATCAGCTGATTACTTTTATTAGAATGTAGACGCCGTCACGAATTCGAAGCTATTTTTGTTACGATTTGCAGGTTTAGCTTAAATCTATAAAATTAACGAGATAATCTCTAAAGACATTTATGTGTCTGAATGACCTACCAGTGGTTGTTTAGAAAACTCCTCAGCAAAAACCTTAACGTGGACAATGAGTCGCGACCCGCAACATAGTTGGAACAAAAATAGCGTGTTTTTGCCTAAAGATGTAAGGCAACCCTATAGTTATCATCCGAGCTTCTTTTTGATCTTGAACGGGCAATTTCGTTACCTTTTTATTCTTCTCGCTCTATAACTGGCGGGAAGGGGGAGTGGGAAACATACGTAAAACCCTAGACATGTAATATGAATAAGGCGAAAGTAATTGTACTGTCTATTATATACCATGAACATGTCAAAACCCCTAGGTAAAATATGATGCAAGTCAAATATAAATCTCAATAATTAGCAATGAAGCCCATGGAGGACCTCTAGGCATATTCATGAGTGTTAGGAGCCCCTTCACTTTTTTTTTTGTTCTGGGAGGTTTCGGGAATGCATGATGCACATGCGCCACTAGCAGCCTGCGTGACTAGTGTGAGACTCGCAAACCCACTAAACCCGGATTCCTCCCCACCCCCCCAGGCTCGGTATTACTTT
>QVRM01001843.1:0-37500 GCA_003439945.1 Dermanyssus gallinae | reverse complement strand
GCTCGGCGTCCCAACGAAGTTGTCCGACCATCCTGTGTACGGCGGCACTTCGCGCGGCCACCGTAGCCCGTCGGGTCTGCTGTTGCTGCTGCTGCGTCGCCGACGACACGAACGGTGAACGCGGAATGAACATTTTCCGAGGCATCGCCTGGACGCGAAGCACAGCAGCGATTAAACAAGTTAGACAGACAGTCGCCGAATCGACGAACCATTGCACGCCAAAGCCCATATTGATTTTGAATAATAATAATAGTAATAATAATAATAATAATAATAATAATAATAATAATAATAATAATAATAATAATAATAATAATAATAATAATAATAATAGACGTCTGCGGATCAAGTGTCCTCAAGGCGTGTTAGATGACATTGTTCCTAATACTGACTCACTTATCGTGTAAGGCAACATATCTGCCGTACGTCAGCTACGCCAATGTGAATTGCTAGCACACTTTTTTGATGTACGTTCCAATAACCTAAAAAGTCAACGATCAATCACTCCAAAAGCCGTGGCCTGCGGTGAGTACGTACACGAGTCGTTTGCTTGGCGGATGACCAAACTGGCGCATGCAAACTTGCATAGCACTCGCCTATTTGCCGATTAGTTACGGTTTTCTTTCAGAAGTACGCTATTGATAACAGGGCATGTGTGACTATGATGATTGTACCACGCACCCAATTTTTTGGGTGACAATAAAAGTGATTTTATGTTATGTTATTATTAGTACCTATATTCCTTGAGACTGCTCGTGAAGCTAGGCTCATCCAGAGCTAGATACGACTCAGGTAGTCGACAGGAATCCGCATAAACCCATCAGAAAGACAGTATGACCGTGGCACAAAGTTGTCATCCCATCAGAAAGACAGTATGACAGCAGTGGCACAAAAGGGCGGTAATCGTTTTGCTAAAACTGATGTCACCCTTGCTATGTTTGCGGGGTAAAGCCGGGTATGGTGTATTCAGCATATGTATGCTTTACATCTTTTTTAGATGCACGTACAACAAGCGCACAAGATAATGAATGTGCCTATCTAGCTCACGACTGTGTCCCATCTACTCCACGCGCCTGAAAAATGCGAAAGACAATACTTGATGATCATATTGTAATAACAGACACGGTTGTCAGGCGCGTATCCTGCTACTCACGTTCAGTTTTTCCGTGAGCTGTTCGATCAACGCGTTCTTCTCGCTGAGTTCCTGCTCCAGCTTCTCGAGATTTGCCTCGTCGCGAGTGGAGCCGGCCTCAAGAAGGAAGGCGGAGTACTTCTCTTCGACGAGGTGTTTCTCGTGTTCGCAGTTGACGAGCAGCTGCTGCGTGTTCTGGTGCTGCTCCTTAACCGTGCTCAGTTCGTCGCGGTACGCAGCCGCCTGGTACGCCAGCGTCTCGCATTTCGACACCAGGAACTTGATCGCCAACTGAGCCTCGTACGGAACAGCCGTAAACCGCTCATGCAGTTTGACGCTGCTCTCGGCGCTCTTTTGAACCGTCTGATTCTTGTCCAGCACTAGTTGAGCGTCTTTGCGTTTTTCTTCCAAGTCTGCCCGCTCAGCCTCAAGCTCGCTCCGGGCGTTGTCATCGAGATCGGCGGCCTCCTCGTTCAGCTGAGCTTCAATTTCGTCAGTTCGGCTAGACAATGCCTGGATCTGCTTGGTGTACTCGTCTATATAGAATGTCGTTAGTGCCCGAGTAGCCGCCATATTCACCTCATCATCGACCATTTCCTGAAATATACACCCAAGACCAGGAATAAACGTGCAAGTTTTTTTTTATATATATATATATATATATAGCCCATCACAGGTTATCGTGCATCATGAGTGCGGGACGGCGGGCCAGGCATGCCGGTATTAACGACACCTTTGGCCGAGCGCTTCGATCAAGTGGTTTTCCTTACATTCTAGAGCCCCAGGGCCTCTCCGCCAACGATGGCAAGCGCCCGGATGGGATGACTCTTACTCCCTTCAGCAGGGGCAGGATGCTTGTCTGGGATGCCACTGTCACCGACTCATTAGCACCTTCAATGGTCGGTGGCGGGGCGATCTCGGCAGGCCACGCCGGTAATCTAGTCGAAACGAGAAAGCTCGCAAAGTACGCCTCACTAGGTTACCCACATGAGTTTCAACCGCTAGCGTTCGAAACCTTGGGCGGCCCAGGCAGCCTCACTCGCAAACTTCTCCACAGAGTCGGCACGCAGCCGAACCTCGCAATCGGAGACAAGAGGTCTGCTGGGAACGCGGCGCCCGTCCGCGGAACGCTGCTGAAGTGGTCCCAACCCACTCTATATGAGATAGAGTAATATTCTCAGTGCACACGTTCTCAGGAGACAATTGTCGCTCCATTTGTATTCTTAATAAAATAATATATATATATATGTATATATTTATGTGTATATATATATATATATATATATATATATATATATATATATATATATATATATATGTATATATTTATGTTTATATATATATATATATATATATATATATATATATATATATATATATATATATATATAATTATATATACGTACCGGGCGGTGTGGCGGTGCTACACGGCTAAAAACATAAATGATGATACAAATGTATATATCTATGTGCACTGATTTAGTACTTGCCTTCACCTTGCCGTGGACACTCGTACCACCAGAAGATGAGGAGTCCAATTTGCTCTTGTTGTTGTTGTTGTTGGTCTGCTGCTTGGTTTCGGCTTTTTTCTTGAGCAGCATTTCGAGGCGGTCCTTGGCGGCCAACGCCTGTTCGAGTTTCCGTTGTTGACAGCGCCGCTCAGCCGCCTGCTTCGCGTCAACTTTCCGCCGTTCGGCCTCGGCCTTTTGTTGCTGGCGCTGTAGCAAGATCATTTCACGCTTCTGCCGTTTCATTTCTTCCTGACTCTTCTTATTTTGCTCCTTCAACAATTTCTGCAGTTTGACTCGTTCGCGGTTGATGGACTCGATTTTCGCCTTGTACTTCTCGATAGTTTCACTGTGCACCGAGGAGCTTTTTAGCTCCTTTCTCAGCTGGCTGAGCTTCTCCTAAAACAGAAGATAAAGAACAAGTTAAAATGTGTTTAGTGTTTAGAACTGTTATGTGTATACAACGCTGCACATCTGCTCGAGATGCACATCTGCTCTATTCACTTTTCTGCCAGACAATACTAATTCTTCCTGTTGCCTTCGCATGTGTACAATGAAGCCATCTCTACAGCGAAGTAATAACACATATATGTGTTTAGCTATGTTTGCAGTGTGTTGTGTCCGGAGTTCTCACTTAAAGACGATCAACAGAAGAAGCATTGCTATCTGTTTTTCATCATTCGGAAGGTAGGTAATAGAAGATAATGCTTATCCGACTCATTAGCCCCTTCGATGGTCGGTGCAGGTGCGGACCAGGCAGGTCATGCGTCTAGGTTAGCAGAGGCTAACAAATGTAGAAACTACTCAGGCGTTAGTTATCCGCATCAATTTTGTCCGTTGGCCTTTAAAACAATAGGAGGACCAGGCCCGCTTACATTGAGGTTGATTCAGCGCGTGCGTAGAAGCCTTAACCTCTCCACGGGAGACTCAAGAGCATCGGAATTTTTGCGTCAAAGGCTGTCGCTTGACATCCAACGAGAAAATGCAGCATCTGTTCGGGGCACATTGTTGAACTGGGCTAATCCCGGGTTAGATAACCCGTAACCACACGTTAACGCGGAGACAATTGTTCACTCCAAAGTGCTAACATAAAACCTCATTTAATAAATTTCCTGATGTAGAAAGATAATGCTTTACCTGCAGGGCGCGATTTGTCTCGGTCTGCTGATCGAGTCTGCATTGCAGTTCCTTGAGGTCACAGGACAGTGTTTTTCGATTCGAAATTAGACCAGTCGTTTTGGCCTTCTCCTTTTCGGAGGCTTCGAGCTGCTGTTCCAACTCGCGCACTTTCTCCTGTAGCAGCTTACTTCTTTTCTGCATCTCGACAAAGTACTTGAGCTGGTTAGCGTTCTCGTCGTAGTCTCGATCCAGCGATGAGAGCGCGGAGACCAGGGCAAGCTCATCGCGGGGCGGCTCACCATTGGCGCCGTCTTCCACCGTTCCTTCCTCGGACTCCATGCTCGTTTCCGCAGCATCATTCAGCACCGAAGGCGCTTCGGTGCCCGATACAGTCCTACAGGCACATCAGTCGAACTCAACCTCATCTAACCATCATGTTGTTTAAGAAACTGTTTAACAAACCCATACGTCCTTCGATCAGAAAAGCACAGTGTTGTTTATGAGCAATAGTTTGCATCTGCAAGACTGCAAACATGTCTTGGCTGTTATGGAATCACGTAAGTACGTAAATAGCAACTGCATACGTTTCACAAGCAGAAACCACTCGGTAATCATTACACACAGCGTAAAAACGAACGCTTGTCTAAGTCCTGCCTGTGTAGGTCAAGATGGTACCTCGCTCGAAGCTCGGGCTGCTCAAATCGCTTGGAGAACGACTCGACAAGCTCTTCGAGCTGATTGCATCTCTCCTGAAGGACATCGTTGCGCTTTGACGCCGCCTCGTACTTCAAGAGGATCTGAATCATTTCCTCTGTGCGCACGGCCGCTTCGCCCGGATTCTTGTCCTGTTCCTCCTCGAGTTCGATGATGGTCACTTCAAGGCCACCGAGCTCAATCTGGTGCTGGGCGCAAAGTTTTTTCAGCCGGCGATTTTCTTCGCTTAGCTTCAGGAACTCTTCGCGCGTGACAGCCTTCTGTGCCTTCTGCGCGGAGATCTCAATCTTCCTCGCCTGTTGGGCGTAGTGTAGAGTCTTTTTACTCTCGGCCTCATTGCACGCCTCCATCGAAATGCACGCTATGATCGTCGTTATCGAGTTTCCGTCGAGAAGAGGCTTGAGAACACGAGTGAGCACCGAATCACGATAGGACACGTGGCCGGATCGATCACGCAGCTGAGTAATGACGCGGCCAAGTGCCGAAAGCGATTTGTTAATGTTGACGCCCTCTTTCATTGTTGTTTTGTCGCCCTCGGGCACTTCGCTGCCGGCTAAATCAACTAGCTGCAGATACGGCGTAGACGCCAGCGTCGACTCGCCCGCTTCGTTTAGATGCTCGACGAAGATTGTGAACACCGCGTGAGAACGCGACGAGTTAGCGTTCATCGATGTCGACGCAACACGCCGGTTTCTTGAGCCTCGCTGCAGAACGTCCATAACCTCCTGGCTGGACTTCACCTCCTCGAAGACAAGTCCTTCCACGTCAGTGACGAGCTCTCCGGGTCGATCTTTTCGTGGAACATCGCGCACCTTTTTAATGATCGGCTTTTTCTTGTCGTCCACGTGAAGCAAATCGAACGCTTGCTCGTTGTAGATCTGAAAGGGTTCAGCGAGAAAAAAATGAGACACATAGTCCTACTACCGAAACCGTGACACAAGTGGGATACATCAACATTTTTAGAATGCTTAAAATGTTCATTTTATTTGTAAGCTGGCGCTTCTAGAGGTTTTTTCCATTTCTCTTCATCGGTTGACTTTTTTTTTATTTATGTACTATTTTTTTATATATAGGGCAGCAAAAACATCATTTCAAAAACACACTGCGCTGTTTAGAAAAGCTGAATATTTTATTGACCGCCTGCTCTTTTGGCACTAGGATCTAAGCCTCGTACGCATCAACTCGCATACCCGAGTATGGTGTGCGCTATACCTAGAACAAAAAGAAGACGTTTCTCGAGAAACTTAGCAGATTGCTTAGCCCGTTGGCATTTCTGTAGCGCATAGTCACAACAGTTTACATATTCCAGAATTCCCTCTGCTTTCGCCGAGATAACGGGAAACGGAGTGGCGATTCACAAAAACAGTATCTTCCTGGGCTTTCTGATCACTTCACATTTTGGTTTACTTAGTAGTACACAGCATACGCGGTTAATGCATTAACGTAACAGACATCTCATCTGTGAAGACATCATCTCTGCTGGATGGTGGTAGTCGTATAGGCGTAAACTGTGGATGGATTGAACCCAGCATGCGGCAGTCTGGCTCCACATAGAAGCCGATAGATTCAACACCACCTACCTTCCTTGGTAGATTTTGCTGGGTCTTAATAGCACCGCCAGTTCCTTTCAAATTGACCTCATGCCTCGTACAGAACCTTCGGAGATGGCTGGATGTGATCTGACAAAAAAAAGTGTCAGAAAACACGATGTGCCACGTTCGCTCGGAACAAAACATCAATGCAGTGACTGCGGACGTATTACTAAATCCAACCAGCTCGACTCGACGAGCTCAAGACCCGGATCTGTCAGACCGTACGCTTTGCAAGATACTGCACGAGCCCCTCGGTATGCATGCTTACAAGGTCCAGTTGACCCAGGAGCTTAAGCCCGACAACTATCGAAAGCGTCGAAATTTCGTAGCGAATGATTCAAACAGAGGAGTCGGAAGGACCCGAGTTTGCCTCAAAACGAATCTTCTCAGATGGGGCTTCCGTCTAGCTAGAAGAGGAGACAAACAGAACTGATCAACAGAGAAACCCCAACAAAATATCTCTACTAACAACCACTTTTGAGCAGAAGGTGACCGTCGGGTGTGCATTGTGGGCAGGGAAAGTCATCGGACCGTATTTTTTCTCGACGAAACAGGTAACAATATTCGTTACCACCGACAGATGCTAACAGACTTCCTGTAGCCAAAACCTTCTCAACTAGACTTTGGCTGTATGTGTAGGTTCCAACAAAGCGGTGCAAAGCAGAATTTGGGCGCGTGATCTCCCAGAAAGCAGACGCTATGTATCCACCCGATTGTCCTGACGACTTTGACGACGGATTTTTGAGAGCAAATTATATATCTCATATCGCAATTGGGCCGGTTTTTCAGAAAGTGACCCTGCATAGTGCATCAAGCATGGACGGTATTTGGCCACGCAAATTTGACGCAGCACAATCGATTGTCGATATCTCTTGGTCGACTAAACCTGGGCATATCGATTAATCGATGTTACTGACCTCCATGAACGACACTCGTACGTTAATTTGAGTCGTTTCGTGTCGGGGAACGGCTAGCCGGAAGATATCGGATGCGGCCCGCGAAATGATACCGGGATTCTTTACGTAGCATTCCTCGACGCCGTTTGTGCCGATCGTGTACGTCTTTCCCGACGACGTTTGACCGTACGCCAGAATCCCGACACAGTAACCTGCAACACGTGATTCGACGCAATCGTACTCGTGAGACTAACAATACCAGATACTCGGAAATTGAGAGCGTTCGGTGTAGAGTGTGTGATATAGAAGAAGAATCCATCGAACATATCGTGCTGAAGTGCGACGAGCTAGGAGGAGTGAGAACAGTGTCCCTGGCTGAGGCATTAGGTTTCGGTGATAAACCATCATTGGCAAGAGATAAATGAAACCAAACGCAGGCTAGGGAACGGCACAGATTGTAAGAAACTATGGGAAGACGCCCCGCTAAAGCAAACTATTGTATAATTACGTAGTAATATAACCATCGTGATAATCCAATTAATATTATGAATGAACGACAGACGAGGATATTTGTTAAAATACATATAATTATACCACAGCAATAATATACAACTATATACGAAACCAGCAGCACGCTGTATGCTACATACTACTACACAGCAAGCGCATCTGATTCAAAAGATATTCCACAAGAAATGGTAAATAAAACTCATATATTTATATATATATATATATATATATAACTTGACTTCATCGTGTCGAGGTCACTCACGGTCTGGAAAAATCGTTGTCGACATAGTCTGATGATGACCATCTAATCTATCTATCTATCTATGATTCGATCATCGACGACACAACCAACGGACTTACTGACCTTCGACGAGTTTCTCGACCGCTAATCTGAGTCGTTCGTAAACGTTTTCTTGAGTCGCGTCCTCGTCGAATACGACGTCGTACTGAAACATGTGGTTGGTCATCTCAATCTCGTTTCCGTACTTGTCCAGTCGAATCGAACCGCGCTGACCACCCCCAGGCAAACGCCTGGGCCGCACCATCACCTGTAGATTGGACCTCTGCATCGTGGCTCGGCGGTCACTCGGGTGGGGAGATCTGACTACTAAATCAAGTATGCGCCGACGGCACAATGGGATGCGCGCAGGAGCGGTGCTTCCGAGTCAAGCTTCCGAGTGAGTCCTTGGGAACGATTGTCGATGTCTGTTGTGAGCTATTCAGCTGATGAACGAAATGAGAGCAAGACCAAAAACTACTCCTCCTGACTTACTTACGGCTGCTACAACAATGTATACCTGAAATGAAACCCCGATCATTCGTAATCGTCAGTTAACGCTACACCATAGGTAGATTGCAAGACTAAACGTTTGGAACTTAAGTGGATGAAACGTAAGTATTGCATGTAACGTGCGACGAGGATATTGCACGGTCTAAACTTATTGCGAATACACTTCGTATCAGTAGTTAACATATACTCAAGTACATTGAGTACACACTTTGAGAGATGCCCTCACAGACAAACACCCCTAAAGGCCCCTGTAGCGGTTCCGTTCCGTACATATTTCTTTAAAAAAATCTCGAGTCACTGAACAGTGCAAGGTGGCTTCTTCTCTTAGGGGAAATGAAGATCAGTGCAATCCTAAAAGCCTTCATCGTCCGTATGATTAAGCTGTTTGAACTCTGCGTCAAGGCTGCCAAACTAGTTAAACACGTTAAAAAAACTAATTTTGGCTCGCTTACAGTCAGGGATACCTATAAGTGGTTTGTATCTTTTCTCCAAAATCGAATATCACAAGTGAATATAGGTGGCTGGTCTATCAGTCAGGGTCTCTACAGAAGTCAGTGGTGCTACAAGGGTTTGTACTCGGTCAATTCTGATTTATTAAACATAGAAATGTAATCTTATCTGTTTTAGCTGTCTTCGCCACTCTGTCGAAGCTATTTGTTTTACAGATGATACCTCTTTGTTTTTTAAAGTTTATATATATACAATTTGTTGTTGTACATATACAATTGCTCTCATGTGACTTGCGGCAAAACAGCCTACTACTGAAACGAGCTGCTTCCGCAGGAAGCTGCACTTGTTACAATTGTCAGTCGCCACTTGCAGTCTTTAGTCGGCGAACTGTGGTATCGGCTCCCACTGGCGGTGTTCGGATTTGTTAGGAGTCCCACTTCAAGGAGACACGAGATGAACAAATAACGACGAGGCCGAGGCTAACTGTCGCATCGTGTCTTTCTTGACTGCCCAAGTTAGGCGTCCCGCATTCTGCTGTGCCAAACGCGTGTTAAGCGTTTATGGAACCATTTCTGATCTATTGTAAAGTATAGGAAGATATTCTTCGGAACATATTCTTCTTAGAAGCGAGACGAGTCGTGAAGCATTGTCTGGCGCTAAAGAAGAAAATGGCAGCATGCAACAGCAACGGGTTTGACGATAGCGACAGCAAAAATTGTGAGACAAAACTGTGCGCCCAATGTGACAAGAATATAGACAGGGCCACCAGAGGAGTAAAGTGTTCTGTCTGTGACCAGTGCTACCATGACGAGTGCCTGCGAAACATAGGCTGCACGCTAATAGGCGCGCAACTACGAAAAGCGCTGCGGGAAAATGCGAGCATGAAATGGAAATGCGGCCGTTGTAGATTTAAAAGTGATAGTACAAACAGCCCGTTACCGAATACAACCGAGCCAGGAGGCAAATACCATCAATCTCCGAATATTGACACCCCAGTATCAACCGGGGTTATCAAGAAAAGGCCCAACAAAATTGATTTCTTCGGTATAAATGATCAAAATATCTCGATAAGTGAAACGGAAGATAACCTAGCGGAGGACAAGCTAGATCCTCAGACCGCCAAAAGCAAAACCGGCGCACATTGTAAATCGACGGCAGCCGCGGAGGAGACTGAAACCGACACACAAGCCAAGTCGACCCTACCGATACAGCAGCATCCGAAAAACAACATCGGGGCTGCTGAAGATGACGAGACAGACACCCTTAATGAGATGAACGCAATTGAACCACGTCTCCTTCAAAAGATTAAAGACCTAGAGGAGAAGTTCGCGCAGGAAATGAAAGGGCTGAGAGCGGCTCTGCAACAAGCAAAAACAGAAACAGAGAATTCACGAGCAGAGGCGCGCAGAGCGATGCAAATAGTCGCGAATATACGGGTAGATCAGCAACAGCACCAACAACGAGAAAACCTGGAAGAAAATGAGCAAATAGACAGAGGTGCTATAGTGATGGAGAAGGCACTTGTTATTGGAGACTCCTGGGTCGGGAAATATAAGAATGCACTCTTGACGAAAATAGATAAGGATCAGAGTGTCGACATTCGCTATTTCGGCGGCAGGAAGGCCGAGGACATCGCCAACGAAGCAGAAAAGTGGCTTCAGGCGAATGAAGGCGGGAGAACGGTGGTATATCAAGGCGGACTAAACGATTTACTTAGCGTCACCGATAAGCACGAACAACAGCTGGCGCACATGCGTGTGAACAAAGAAGTACAGCGAGTAATAAACATGTGCGTCGAGCTAGGAGTGAACTTATCGATCTGTACAGTACCGAACATACCAAAGGAACGCGCACTCGCTGATGAACTTAACCAGCTCATTCGAGATACTGGCAAGCAGGCGGACAGTCCGTTGGTGGAAATAATCGAGACTGGAATGGCTGCACAGTTTTTAGCAAAGCACGACGTCCGTGTGAGCTCTGTTGGAGGGGCGATCATGGCGCTCGAGGTGGCCAAAGAACTCCGTAAGCGCATGCAGATTAAACAGCGCCTACCAAACGCTCCACGAGAGCCCCCACGCTACGTCCCCATGTGGGTGAGAAGGAATAGACAACACCAGCAAGGTCCGGCATGGCCTCAACAGCAACAAGAGCCGCAACCACAGGAAGGCGACAAGTATAAGACGATCGGGGTAACCTGGCGCACAGGGCAAGCAGACGTAATTGGAGAGAGTTACAGCGTCAACAATCACGTGGAGGAGAGGTATAACAGAACCAATCCGAGAACTTTTACGGATGGTGTTAATCAATATAATCGCCAGCAAAGGAACAAGTTTTGTCACGGCATCCGGGAAGACCACGACGGAGCAACGGACAAGGCAGCGGAGCAAGGGAACTACAACAGAGGAGACTGGCAGGAAATCAACCGACAAAAATACCACAAGGAATACAACAGGACCAACAACTGGGACCGGGAATGCACCGAAGGAGGACAGGGGACCTACCAATATATCAACAACAGAGAGACAGAGGGAGACGGGGAAGCACAGTTACAACAAAGGCATGCGGTTGAATACCGAAGACCGTACGGGAGCAATGGTTGGGGAGGGAGATGGGGGAATAGAGACTGCTGGGGCCACGGGATGTGGTGTTGGAGGGCCCAAACCCGACCCACAGCAATATGAAAAGACGCGTCGAGGGGAAAGAGGAAGAGGAACAAAGTTGAACGGCCGTCAAAATATAAAAATTGGATATTTAAACATACGAGGAAGACGAAAACAAGAAATGAATAATGAACGAGATTAGTCTGGATGTGTTAGCTGTGACTGAGACACACTTGCTTCAAGTAGAAACTCCACCGTTACATAAGGATGTAAGGTGGATAGGTGTAAACAGAAAAGTGTCACAAATCAGATTCGGAGGAGTTGGAGTACTGATAGGAAAACGTCATCATGTAGAGACTGTTGAGACAAGTGAAGGAAGCGACTTAATAGCAGTGGAAATAGGGAAACGGCCAGGCTGTTTAAGAATTGTAATTGGATACAGACCACCCAGCAATACAGAAAACAAAAACAAGATATTCTATGAAACAATTAAGAAGCTTGTTAAAGAGAACATAGAGACCATAATTATAGGGGATTTCAATGCGCATCTGTTCTACTTTGATAAAAATACCGATAAGGCCGGTAGGGATTTAGAAAACCTGTGTAACCAAGCAAGTTTAAAGAATGTGAACCTAAGTGTGAAATGCGAGGGAACGTTCACCTATACAGAGGCAAAAAAGAAGTCGACCGTCGACTATGTACTGGCCAACCAAAAAGCAGAAAACTGGATTGTAAAGATGTGTATTGACGAAGATAAGCAACACAATGTGGGAAGCGACCACAATTTGATAACTTTTAGCGGTCAGAATAGGCACCCGAAATTAAAGAGAAGACAGAACAAAACTACGAAAATAATAGACAAGAGAAAGTTTGCAAAAGGGCTAGAACAGTGGAGGGAAACTGGGGTAGGACTACCGTATGAAAAAGGTATTAGAATGGCAAAGCAAATCCTAGATAACTCAATTGTCAGTTTGGCACCAAGCCACACGATCAACTCTTGGTGGAATGAAGGTTTAAATAGAGGTTTGCAACAAAGAAGACACCTGTCCAGACAACATCGAAAGGCGGTACGCCAAAACGACATGGAGCAAGCAGATAAGCTGTGGAGGGAATACATGGAAGTAAAAATGAAACTAAGCGAGGATATAGCCAACGCCATAAGATTAGACAAACTTAAAGATTTAAAAAACATAACAAACAATAGCGCAGGGAAGAGGATGAAACTTTTCTGGGAATACATAAAACAGCAGGATGAAATAGCTGGAGATAACGAAAGAGGAGAGCAAAAAGAATACACACAACAAGATATATTGAGGCACTAAATACGATGTTTGACGCTGAAATATATGAACGACAAAATCAACAAACACATGTAAGAAGAGCGGATATTGGCTGGAGAACAAGTAAAGAAGAGATCGAACAGGTTATTAGATCAAAAGACGACAAAACTGCGTGTGGAGAAGATTGGATATCGCTAAAATTGATTAAGAATATTGGCACGCCAATGTACGAATACCTGGCGGGTGAATTCAACAAGATTCTTGCTGGAGAGGAGATCCCTCAAGAATGGTTAACAGGAAGAGTCGCCTTCATACCAAAGTCAGGGGCTGAAAACACGAAATTGTCCAATCGCAGACCAATAACGGTAACAAGCGTTGTGTACAGGATATTTGCTGCCATTCTTAGAGACAGGCTACAGGACGAGCTGGAAGAGATGAAACTAATAGGACCATGGCAGAGTGGTTTTAGACCAGGCAGGCGAATAGAGGATAGTCTTTTCGTACTAACGGAAAGTCTCTATTGGGCCAGATCCAGAAAACATAATCTAGTTGCAACATTCCTAGCTATCCGACGGGCCTACGATACGGTCGATAAAAACATTCATTGGAACAAGATGATAGAAGGTGGATTAGGACAGGAATGGGTCAGTATGTTTAAAGAAATATATGACAGGAGCTACATCTTTGCAAGAATCGGGTCGAACTCATCTGATTTCTACAGATTAAGGAAAGGACTTCGACAAGGATGTCCTTGCTCTGTGTCACTGTTTTTACTGTTCATTGAGGAGGTGGCACGACACGTGTATGAATCGAATCTTGGTTTTAAAATGGTATTCGCTAGAGGTGATGATATAGTATCCCTTCGACCGTGCGTCCTGTTGTTTGCAGACGACATGGTGATTTTAGCGAAAGGTGTTAACCAAATGCAAAAAATGCTAACAATATGCGGAGAAACGGCAAAAAATATTGGACAGGAGTTTAACGAAAATAAATGTGCAAATGTATTATTTTCCGGGGATATCAGAGAGATGGCGCTACAGATTTAGGGAAAAGAAATATAATATAAAAACGCATACAAATACTTGGGAGTTATAATAGAAAACAGTACAGATATTTTTCACGCTGAGCATGCAATAAGGAGAGAACGAGCTGATAATTGACAAAAGATTGTAAGAAAGAAAACTTTGTGGAGTTGCAATAGATTCATGATGACAAAACAGCCGAAGAAAGGTGGAGAGAGGATATGGAGAGAAATGAAACCAAACGCCGGCTAGGGAAATGGCACAGATTGTAAGGATTAGGTAGTAATATAACCATCGTGATAATCCAATTAATATTATAAATGCACGACAGACGAGGATATTTGTTAAAATACATATAATTATATCATAGCAATAATATACAACTATATACGAAGCCAGCAGCACGCTGTATGACATACTACACAGCGAGCGCATCTGATTCAAAAGATATTTCATAAGGAATGGTAAATAAAATTCATATATATATATATATATATATATATATATATATAGGCACCTGGCGCGGCCTGGCGCGGTACGTATAGAGTGTTATTCGAAAGGTACAAGTGACCCAAAATGATGCACTTCGAACGGCTCTAGGCCAACCGTAGTGGTTAAACTCGGTGCTCAGTGCTCGGCTGAAATATTGGATCTTTGATGTGTCGGATTTGTTTGCCTTTCGCGTGGCATGCACTGTCTACACATGGCCACCCAACAGGCCACCTGCGCTACTCTTATCCGAGGACGCAGGCAAGAAGTCACCGAATAGACCAATGATTAAAGTGTCAACTGCTACGTAAAACTGACGGTCGCCTATCCTGTTGTCGTGTTGCATATTTTGCTATTTAGCTTAGACAATTTATTACGGCGCATCACGAGCATTTGAATATTCGCAAAGTTGCACCGACAGACACACCGTTTTTGTTCAACAAGCTCTTAGAGCCGCAACAGTACAGTGTAAGGAAATTTTGAATCTATGCAGTGCCTGCCTTTAGAAACGTATTGGCCTCCCGTTTAGCCTACTAATCTAATTCTACACCGTTTGCAACCAGTCGCGGTCGGACTCTCCACAGTGTGAGTGACTCCCGGGACTGCATCTAGGCAGGTACTTCATAGAGCCAGAAAATATATTTTGGAACTATATAGGTTACCTTCCCTATAAACTCTTAATATATGTCCCCCGCCCCCCCTATTTGGTCCAGGGTCCAATAGTATCGCCCACTTTTTTAACCTTTTCGGGGAACTTATCGGCTTTGTTCGGAAAAGTTGCATTTTCATGTAGGTTTCTTTAGAACACAACAAATTCGTGTGACTAATGCGTATTACCTATACCCATGCTGACACGTTCGAACGAGAGCAAATAGATTCTGTCACATCTGGCATTGAACCTGCGATAGAGAAGCACACCGGAAGCCGAGAGGAAGTATTGCACACGAGCTCTACCTAGACTACGCTACCACTTTTAGCCTTACCTAGTAACGCAGAATATCAGCAACCAGCCTGAAATCTATAGACATAAACACAAAGAAAAGGCATCACGACGCGTCCGATCGAGGCAGTCACAAAAGTAAACTAGCGTGACCTCACCGCACGCTGAACCCGTTTTGTATCTAGCGCTCGGGCAAGAAGAGCCGATCGTATCATTCGCTGTTTAATGCACTGTCTGAACGTGCACGTACGAGAACGTGCACGACCGTTCTTCGCTTACGTCTACCCACGTGCCTACCATACGTGGCGGCCAAAGATAGTGGCTGAAGCGTCGTTCGACGTCTACGTAAAAACCGACCACTAACGCCTATCATCCACCTCATAGTGTTGTACTCGTATACTGTTACCATTCAGGTCAGCCAACGAACCTGCCTAAGCAACTGGCTACTAGGCAGTCTAAGCATTTGGCTGCACAACGCGGTACAGCCATCTAAACGCCTGGCATATCTAAACTCCTAAACACATGCGTAACATCACTGCGAATCGCAAAAAATAAACGTCAAAAATGCTCGTTCGGGGACGCACTCGACAAATGTTGTCACGAAATCTAGCAAACTCAAACTCAGAGAGTGGTTCATGTTCGATCCAAATTTGAGGCGAGTATTTAGAAAACCGTGACCGTTTCCGACCTTGCAAGATTGTACACATTACAGAAGGCTTGCAGATGAATCTATTTCTGTAGGAGGCTCCAAAGTAAAGGCGCCTACGTTAAACTAGCGGCACTTCACTAGTTTGCCACGTCGTCTCAAATGCGCATAGCAGCTTCGCAGACCAGACAAACACCTTCTCCAAGAAAACGTGCAACTTTGGCAAAGGTTTGACCAGCCAAACAAACGCGCAAGGACGCGTCCTATACATTCGAAAAAACAACTTGGCGAGCATGGGTTTGGAGCTGAATTGCACGTTTAAAAAGGCGACAACATTTTTTTAAATCTATGAGTTGTACGTTCCACCCCGCTGAAAGACAACAGTCTTGGCTCGACCTTCGTAGTGTACGGACGTGCTTGTGAGTGCTCCCGGCAAATTACCAAAAAAGAAATTACCAGTAACATCAAAATACTGCAAATAAACCTCCGCAGAGGCCTTAGGGCATACGATTTGGCGCCCGAATTCGCAGCCAAAATGACGTAGAAGTATTTCCGAGACACATAAGACAGCTTTCTCAACATGGACCCAGCGCTTGCGACAACAGATTTGCTTTGAATAAAGTATTTGCCACAAGACCATTCACAACGTCAGTGGGGCAAGGCGCCTTTTCTATTACCACCTTCGACCTCGCGATTTACTCAGTTTCTGTTTCTCCGAACTCCACTCTACATGAATACAAAGACTTGCTCAAGAAACTAAACCTTAGCATGACCACCCGAGGTCACCGAAAAGTGATTGTGCTAGGCGACTTAAATGCGGCCCACAGTCTTTGGGGAAGCAGCTCTTCATCGATGAAAAGAGAGATCCTTCTAGAATGGGCAACCCGGGCAGATATACAACTGATGAACACTCCAGGGTACACTTTCGACAACGGCAGACACAGGTCAATATTAGATTTAACGTTTGCATTAGAGGGATGATCTCACCAAATCCCCAAGTGGAGGACGATCCACTAATAGTAAGAAACCCTATCCAATCATCTCTGCGTAGTTTTCCTTGTCCATTTAACTTCCTTCCAGCCCATAATCTCCACTATACGGCGACGTTTGCCTAGGCTAAATTAATTCCGCCTACCGAAAGCATTGAAAAGGAGAGTACATCATCTTATTAAATGCCCGGCAGTGGAAATCTCTCCACTACTCGAGGAAGCCTACCGAGAATTCAGTTCTCGCCCACATTCTAAGATAGTCGTCAATCGTCTCCCGTGCTACTGGCGGAATAGTCAGATCGCTGAAAAGCTAAAGACCGCCACCGCCTGGGACAAATATGCACGCGCCGCAGAGCAAGGCACCGGCCAGAACTCCTCTATGCATGGGAAGCGTACAGAGAACCACGAAGAGCCCTACATGAAGCAATCAAATCATAGTGAAATAGACCGCTGGAACTCTTTTTGTGAGGAAGTCGAAGAAAAGCCTTGGGGCAAAGAGTTACAAGATCGTGCGTAACAAAATGTGCCACGCACAGCCGCCCCTATCGGTCGAAGTAGCCCAACCGACTACTGAACTCGTTCCACAAAAACCATCGCCGAAACAGGCACTTTTAAAGAAAACTTCAGACGGTCCGGGCAAAATTCAATACAAGAGATTACAATCGTGGCCGAACGCATATGGCCAAGAACTGGGCCCAGCGGACGTGCGGTCCCCCCGCGAGGAGTGCGCGTACTACATTATTGTACATTTTCCAGAGATCGTTTTATGGTGGGCAAATCTCTCCGTTATTTTGGAGGTCAATAGTAGCGCCAATATGGAAGTAGATTGTCGATCACTGAAAACTTTTTTTGTGTATAACAAATTGATTGATTTAATTCAGCATGTGTTCGCCAGGGGCCATTCCACAGGAACACAACTTATATCTATGATCCACGATTGAAGCCTGCACATAAATTATCGTAGACAATTTCATTGCATACATTTTGATTTTTCATTTGACAAGGTAAGATCGTAAACTGATGTTCCAAAAATTAGAATATGTTGACATTGGTTCCACAACTCGTCAATGGGTGTCAGCATACTTTGCCGAGCGAACATTTGCCGTCAAAGTCGGTAGCGTGAAAAGTGGCTCCTACTGCACATGAAGGGATCAAAAAGGAGTGTCATAGTGACGGCATGCAAGAAGTTGGAACACTACATCTACGGGATGCCCACGGTCACAATACAGACAGACCACAGACCACTAGAAAGTATTTTCGCCAAACCGCTCGACGCATGCCCTAAACGTTTACAACGAATGAGATTAAATTTAATGAAGTTCGACCACAGGGTCAAGTATATACCTGGCAAGACGAACCTCGTAGCCGATGTATTAAGTAGACACCCCCTGAAGACTCAGTTCGAACCCGATGACGGGTGGAGAGTGGAACTTGAAAAGATCGATCGCAGGTCAACGAATCGGATCTCTGACCCACTGATACAACAAGTCAAAACCGCAACAGCAAATAGCGCACCAATGCAAATGCTTATTAGAGCGATTCAGGACGGTTGGCCTGCACAAGAGAAATAGGTACCTGTTAAAATCTTGCCATTTTACAGCATTCGTGACGAGATAGTGGTGGATAATGGTGTTGTCTACCGAGGCAGCGCAGTCGTTTCTCCACCGAGTCTGAGACCAGAGTTTCTCCGTCGGACGCAAAAAGCGCATCTCGGGTTCGATGCGATGTGCCGTAGAGCCAAGAACACAGTGTTCTGGCCAAGGATGAGAGACGACATGAAAAACTACGTAACTCGCTGTGACGCCTGCCAGACATTTCACGTCAGACAACGAGCTGAGCCGTTAATGAACAAGCCTATTCCGCAGAGACCGTGGCAGGTAGTACACCAGGACATATTTGTTTGGCAGGGGCACTATTATCTGGCTACAGTGGATAGCTACAGTAATTACTTCGAGCTGGACGAGCTGAACAGAAACCCCACTACCGCTCAAATCATCAAGAAGACAAGTGAACACTTCAGTCGTCACGGACGACCGTGTGAGATACACACCGACGCTGATCCTAGATACATGACTCGCGAATTCCAACTATTTTGTACAGAATGGCAAACAAAACACGTTACGAGTTCGCCCCATCACCACCAGGCCAATGGTAAGGCCGAAAGCGCCGTCAAAATAGCAAAATGAATAGTAAAAAAGACGCGGCTAAACAACGAGAATATGCATATGGCGCTATTGGAGTGGCGGTCAACAGAATAATCCGATGGACGACCATCGCTGGCAGAGAAATTGTTCGGGCGCATGCCCGCCGGTCGCCTACCGACGAGTGAGAAACATTTGGTCACTGCCAATCACCGTCAGGTCACCCAAATAATTGCAAACCGACAACTAGCCGCACAGAGAGCGTACAACCAAGAGACCAAGCAACTTTCACCAATACATCCCGGACAATGGGTCAGAATACAGCCGACTGACTTTAGCCACGAGTGGATTCTTGGTCGCTGTATCGCTGAAATAAAACCGCGCACATATCGTGTTCGCACACAAAAAGGTGGTGAACTGACGAGAAACCACACGACGACATTTAATAAAAGTTCCCGATCCGGGAAAACCCGTCGAGAGGAAAACTAAGAATTCTTCGTATTCTCAGATTCGTGCTCGACAGAGTGGCGCACGGCCTGACAATATCGCCCCGACAGGGCAGTCAACCACAGTCTCAGTGCCAACCGACAATGCTATCGATGTGCCAATGCGTTCGGCGCAGAGTATGTCATCTGGCCAGCAACAGCCCATTACACGGCGGCCGTCTTCACCGCGCAGACCCAGTAAACGACCTTCTGCTGACCTTCATCGCCGCAGCCGCCCGCCGCACAAAGAATCTGCCAGCAACAAGGAGACAACAAAGGCGGAGCCGTATTCAACCGAGGGAGAGATCGGAACAAATATGTCCCGCGAGAATTTGCTACGCGATCCGGAAGCAAGATCAAGACCACCGAAAAATATCAATAATTATAAGTGCAATACAAATATTCTCACGCCAACGAACCAATATTAATCGATTTTATTTTCAAGTGTAAAAGAAGGGAGATGTTAGTGTGCATGAGAGTTGATGAACGCATCAGACTTGGCGTGGTTCCAAAACGTACCACACTTGGCGGAGCATCCGAGCTAGGAGTCCGCTCACGCATTTCAAATAAAGCTCAACAGTCAGTTGTATTTCAACCACGGTCTCGTTAACACAAAGGTTATACGAACGAGGTGATCTATGGCTGTATAAAAAGTTGGGCTGTCTTGAGAATGTTTAAATATGTTGATAATTGTCTAAAGTGGAGTAAATGTAAGATCGTTGGACGTTACGCACTCGGTGAAGATAAACAACGCATTCTCGTGGAGAGTTCCGCAAAGTCTGCGAAATCGACAGACCTGATGTATGTATATCAGAATTATATTCAGATGCTAAATATTTTTAAGGACAGTTTGATTGATTGATTTATTGTTCGCTTGGCATGTATACCTAAATACACATGTCACCCTTTTATATCAGGGGCGCTTAGGGCGGCAGCATAAGCACAGTTTATATTTATGCATATATAACTCTTGGTGCTTTTGGCTGACTCACCCCTAAAGAATCATCCAGAGGTAATTAAACATATGATGGACACAATTTTCACCAGTGGGGATTATCCAAAACCTTGGAAAACGGCACGTTTGACTCCCGAAACCCGGTAAACCGCAAGGAGATCCCCTGGCATACCTACCTATGTGTATGTTTTCCTGCTTATCCAAGGCAGCTGAGCACATTGTCAATGGACGTCTAGTTACAGAACTAGCAAGCAGGCGCTGTCGGAGAACCAGCACGGTTTCCGCGCCTTACACTTCACGTAGACAGATATCAGCAAAGTTCTAAACATTGTTCCAAGCCCAGAGAAAATTGCTGATAGCAATGGCGAATTTATCTGCGTTTCCACATGCTAGGTCTTCTCTACACGCAGAGACTGGCTTCACATAGAACGGAATCAATTCTTTTAAACGGCCCAAACCATTCTCTAGAGAATCTAAATTTACAAATGTTCAAGTACCCAGGCGTGATCCTGGATAAGGCTCTCACAGAAAGACCGCATGTGCTCTATGCAGCTCCCGCGGACTAGAGAACCAACCGGCTCTTGACGTCGTCTCTCAGCATCAGTAATAGTCAGCATCATGTTATATACCACACCCTTATGGGAGTGCACGATTACCAGAGCTACAACACGTCGCCTCCCAAAGATCCAAAGACCTATGGCACTCAACATTACACGGGCAAGTCGCACGGTTTCCACAGCAGCCACACAAGTTCTCTGAAGTTCTCCCTGGGACCTACGAGTTAAACAACTATCATTAAGAAACCCCTAAATTAACTTCTAAACGGGAGGAATACTAATCAGTAGATCAGACACTCTAAGCACACGGAGCCAAAAGTAGAAAGCAATCTAGCCACCTCACGTGCCGTGTGATGCGGTGACGTAAGAAACAAGTGATCATTCAACAGAAGTGTGTTAAAAATGAGCCTATGGCCCTGCTGGCAGGTGTTTAATGCATAATAATAATAATAAAGAAAACAAAATGAAGACAACACATCCTGTTATATCGCTTGATGTCTACTGATTCACACCACAGAGTTTTGGTTTTGGACCACCTATTGGAATAACTGTTCGTTTGACAAATACTTTAGAGAGCTTTATGTAGAGGAGGGAGTTGCCGAGTAAACTCTTCGGTGACGGTTCCGCTAGTCCACCTCCCTCCCTCCCATCAAAACTTTAAAACAAGCTAAAGGCTGAAGCTCCATTAGAGATTTCACGCCTGGAAATCGCTTTCTTAGCTGGACACACAGTCCCAAGACCCTCCAACCCCGATAATTGACGTCTCCTTTGCAGGCTTAGTTTAATTAACACTGTAGACACTGTACTGATACTTCGTGAATAAATAGACATGGAAGAAAATATTACCAAAAAACATTTATTCAATAAATGCACAGTTTGAGATTTATCAATTTGTACAATCAATCAAATAGGGACACACTATGCCCTATGGTGTCTATTTATTCACCTATGTACACTATGCATAAAGCATACTTATTCACACAACTAAACCAAACAAATATAATAAATAGGTGTTTCGGCGTGGATTTAGTAGAAGTTGGCCTAGTAGAGTGTATGGTCCTCCGCTGGCCAAGCCATCTGGGCAATTGATGCTGGTATTGGCTGGCACAGGTCCTCATCACTCTGAAATAGAGCAAAAACATGTGCACAAAGGTAGCTAAGTAAATGTTTCATGCAATATTTGTATTCGTAGCAAATACGTATATGCTCTGTCCATATTCTGTAAAAAGCCATAGGTCTGTAACGCATCAGGAGCACTCTGTGCGCATGCCTGTCTTTGGGTTCAGGCATCTTAATTTCCTAATCTTTTTCGCCCCTAGATAGCCCGCGTTTGAGTTGACCTCGTAGAGAGAGGACAGGAACGCGCAGTCGATGTGACCATCAAATCTAGAGTATGACTAAATGATGATGCCATACGGCCAAAAAGTGGCATTCAGTACTGTTTGCTGAACCTTCCCGTCAATATATATATATATATCAATTCAATTTCAAACGTGGTTTATTCACAGAACTGCATTTCACAACGCTTAAGTTCTCGGTAAATAAAATGGTTGAAAAAATATGAATCAAACAACAAAGCAGATAATTACTCTCGACAAAATCCAAGGAGTGCTTTGTATAAGCACTTTACACACAATGGTATTACAGTGGTTAATGATTTACACACGAACTTCAAAGCAGTAATTGGTGCGTTTGTTAGAACGCCGAACACCACATGAGGCAACAAACTTGCAAATATAACACACAATATATATATATATATATATATATATATATATATATATGTGTGTGTGTATTATGTAAATAATATATATATAAACACTAGCAAATGGTAAGAGGACTTACCAGAACAGGGGCGTTGTAGCAGTTAGTAGAACACTTGCACTGAGGCGTACAGGTGAGTCCAACGCGTGCACACTGACACGTTTGACAAGACTTGCCTCCGCTACAGCCACAGGTCACTCGAGGGGGCGTGGCACCGCCTTCAGACATCTTCTCGATACGATTCCCAACCGAATATGTGTGGGGTACATACCCCCGATGCCGCCGAAAACACACCGTAAACGACAAATGACAATTGAACAAACAGACACACAGGGGTGCGTTGTAAACACAAGAGAATGCATACGCTAGCGCGAGCTGTGAGACCGAGAGATCGAGCGAGAGAGCGAGACAGAGAGAGAGAGAGAGGGAGACGCGTAAGCAGATATTTTGTAAGCGCATTCTACAACGTGCCATACGTAGCATGCGTGTACACTTAGCAGCACTGAAAGTATTGATTGATTGATTGATTTCTTTCTTATACTATATACGCCACAAAAATAACGATAAGTGTACACATTACGTTCGATTTTGGATACGACACCATGCATGCGGAGTTACATCGGTGAGCCATTTCGCTGCCTGCCCTCTAACGAGGAACCACCACGTCCTAAGAAGGTACCGGGAAGGTGGATTCCTGTACCTTCTTAGGACGTGGTGGTTCGATGTTCTCCACGTCGGCCTGAGCGTGTTCGTCGTATGATCTTCGCTTGATCGTCTTTCTTCCGCGAAGAAATGGTGGTGTGTGCGGCCCGCTATCGTCAAACGCGGCTTCTCCCGCGAATACGCTATTGCTGCTGCAGCTGCTGTTGTTGTTGTTGTTGTTGTTGCTGCTGTTGCTATTGTTGTTGTGGCTGCTGTTGCTGTTAATGCCACTGTGGCTTCGATTTGACCGGCGGTGTCCCTCTGCACTGGTCCGGCCAGCAACCCAGTCGGGGTCGGCAACGAGGGGATTGTCCTTCAACGACCTTTCGTCCTTCGAAAATAGCGTCGACGACGTATCGTGGTCGGCATCCCAACGAAGTTTGTCGACCGTTCTGTTGGCGAACGTTGCCCGCCGGGGCTGTTGCAGTGCAGTTGACACGAACGGTGAACGCGGAATCATCATTTTCCGTGACATTGACTGGACGAAAGGCACAAGCGACGACACAATTAACAGCCGCAGTTATCCGTATGCAGTTGTCAATCAATTTAATTTATTCACCTTTGTAGGTAGCCCGTCAAATACTTAGTCAAACAATCCATGTACATATACAAGGGTAACCGCACAAGTATGCAGTTGTCCAGACAACTACACTGCTCACCCAAGCCTATCACAAGATAATATCTCAGGCAACAAATGAACAACGTATCGTGTGTCATCCGTAGATTTCCTGAGGCTCAACAAACACTAGCCGAAGTGCCTTCAAAAGCATGCTGTGTCACAAACTCCTGATGGTAATCGCTAATTGCTCACTGTGATTGAGACCTTACTAGCGGTACGAGATTAGATTGCATAATATTTGCAGCATTTGTATGCCTCAGTGCACGTCCACTCAACACACCGATAACGTGCGCTTTATAAATTTAGCCAGCCTCCTACATATAGTAATATACTAGTATTAATGCACTACAGACGAGGACGTTTGTTAAAATGCATATTATGATATCATAGAAATAATATGCAACTAAACGAAATCAGCAGCACGCTGTATGACATGCTACACAGCGAGCGCATCTGATTCAAAACATACTCCACAAGGAATGGTATATATATATACTTTTTTTTAATTTCTTTGTAAGGCAATTGCCCGTGCACGTTTTTTTATGTATATATATATATATATATATATATATATATCCATATATATAAATATTATTCAACGCGCATAAGCATCTGAAATTTTGTCGATTTGTGAGCACTGTCACGTTTGCGGCGTATCCTATTACGCACGTTTAATTTCGTGTTGAGTTGGTCGATGATAGCGTTCTTCTCGCTGAGTTCCTGCTCCAGCTTCTCGATATTTGCCTCGTCCCAAGTCGAACCGGCCTCAAGAAGAAAGGCGGCGTACTTCTCTTCGACGAGATGCTTGTCGTGTTCGCAATTGGCGAGCAGCTGCTGCGTGTTCTGGTGCTGCTCCATGACCGTGCTCAGTTCATCGCGGTATGCAGCCGCCTGGTACGCCAGCGTCTCGCATTTCGACACCAGGAACTTGATCGCCAGCTGAGCCTCGTACGGAACAGCCGTAAACCGCTCATGCAGTTTGACGCTGCTCTCTGCGCTCTTTTGAACCTCCTGATTGTTGTCCAGCACCCGTTGGGCGTCTTTGCGTTTATCGGCCAAATCTGCCCGCTCAGCCTCAAGCTCGCTCCGGGCTTTGTCATCCAGATCGGCGGCCGCCTCATTCAGCTGTGCTTCGATCTCATTAGTTCGGCTAGACAGCGCCTGGATCTGCTTGGTGTACTCGTCTATGTAGAAAGTCGTTAGTGCCCGAGTAGCCGCCATATTCACCTCATCATCGACCATTTCCTGAAATATGAAGCCAAGCCCAAGTAGACACGCGTAAGATAACCCCCTGCTCTTGTTTTATATACACATATATATATATAAATATATACTCAAATTGAGCGAAATAAACATAATTGAATATATATATATATATATATATATATATATATATATATATATATATATATATATATATATATATACTCAAATTGAGCAAAATAAACATAATTGAATATATATATATATATATATATATATATAATGGAGGAAAGTAAAGAGGGCACCCCTTGGCGCAGTAATTTAGTACTCACCTTCACCTTGCAGTGGACACTCGTACCACCAGAAGATGAGGAGTCCAACCTGCTCTTGTTGTTGCCATTGCTCTGCTGCTTGGCTTCGGCCTTTTTCTTGAGCAGCATTTCCAGGCGGTCTTTGGCGGCCAACGCCTGTTCGAGTTTCCGTTGCTGGCAGCGTCGCTCAGCCGCCTGCCTTGCGTCAACTTTCCGCCGCTCGGCGTCGGCCTTTCGCTGCTGACGCTGTAGCAAGATCATCTCGCGCTTCTGCCGCTTTATTTCTTCCTGGCTTTTTTTGGTTTGTTCCTTCAACAATTTCTGCAGCTTGACTCGTTCGCAGTTGATGGCCTCGACTTTTGCCTTGTACTTCTCGATAGTCTCATTTTGCACCGACGAGCTCTTCAGCTCTTTCTTCAACTGGTTAAGCTTCTCCTGAATTATTATTATTATTATTATTATTATTATTATTATTATTATTATTATTATTATTATTATTATTATTATTATTATTATTATTATTATTATTATTCTATACACAGTGCTGCACAAATTCAAAATGCACACCGAATTTTCAGCAGCTTCATTCCACTACTGCAAAAATACCTAGCAAGATGGCTTAGTAGCAAAAGCCTTCACTTTGCATTCGGGAGGCCTGGGTTCAAGACCCAGACCGGCCACTTCTAAATTGGTTTTCATGGTTCTCAATTTAAACAAGGTGAATGCCGGAGTGGAGCAAATATCGACCATGATCGGACAAAAAAAAACGGGGAGCACAGATGTCTCAATAAAACAATATGGTGCATTACCATCCAACCCTCCATTAAGTTAAAAGTTGATACTTCCTCTCCTTGTTTCACTTGCTGACAATCAACGGAGAGATAATACAGATAATAGTGATAATAAACTTTCTGCTTTCTGCTTTTCACCGTTCGGACGGCAGGTAGGAGAGGATAACTATGGATTACCTGCAGGGCGCGATTCTTCTCGGTCTGCTCAGCGAGCTTGCACTGTAGTTTTTCAAGGTCGCAGGACGGCGTTTTTTTGTTAGAAAGAAGTCCAGCCGTTTTGGCTTTCTCATTTTCCGAAGATTCCAGCTGCTGTTCCAATTCGAGCACTTTTTCCTGTAGCAGCTTACTCTTTTTCTGCATCTCGACAAAGTACTTGAGCTGGTTAGCGTTCTCGTCGTAGTCTCGATCCAGCAATGAGAGCGCGGAAACTAGAGCAAGCTCGTCGCGGGGCTGCTCGTTATCGGCGTTGTCTTCCACCGCACCCGCTGACTCCATACTCGTCTCCGCGGCGTCACTTGGCAAAGGCGTTTCGGCGCCCGACACTGTCCTGCATGCGGATCAGCACAACGGACGAACGGAATGTACTTAACCACCTCAGTTAGCTGCCCTAGTTGTTTAGCAACGATACGTTTTTCTGTGGAAAAGGGCACACACCTGTATATGGGCAATAATTTGCGTCTGCAAGACAAAAATGCCTTTACCGCTACGCAATATGACTTGCGCCCATAGCGACCTCACATACTGAAACAACACATGCTGAACATCCGTCAAATAGCACGAAATAGTAATACCTTGTTCGAAACTCCGGCTGTTCAAATCGCTTGGAGAATGTGTCGACAAGTTCTTCGAGCTGATTGCATCTCTCCTGAAGCGCATCGTTGCGCTTCGATGCCGCTTCATACTTCAAGAGGATCTGAATCATTTCCTCTGTGCGTCCGACATCTCCCGGCTTCTTCACCTTCTCTTCCTCGAGTTCTATGAGGGTCACCTCAAGGTCACCGAGTTCAAGCTGATGTTGAGCGCAGAGCTTTTTTAGGCGGCGATTTTCCTCCTTCAGTTTGAGAAACTCTTCTTGCGTGATAGCCTTCTGTGCCTTCTGCGCCGTAATCTCGATCTTCCTCGCCTGTTGGGCGTAGTGTAGAGTCTTTTTGCTCTCGGCTTCATTGCACGCCTCCATTGAAATGCACGCTATGAGAGTCGTTATCGAGTTACCATCGAGCAGAGGCTTGAGAACACGGGTGAGCACCGAATCACGATACGAAACGTGGACGGATCGATCACGCAGCTGAAGAATGACTCGTCCCAGTGCCGAAAGCGATTTGTTAATGTTGACACCTTCCTTCATGGTTGCCTTGTCGCCCTCGGGCACTTCGCTGCCGGCTAAATCAACTAGCTGCAGATACGGTGTAGACGCTAGCGTCGACTCCCCTGCTTCGTTTAGATGCTCGACGAAGATTGTAAACACCGCGTGTGAACGAGACGAATTAGCGTTCATTGACGTAGATGCTACACGTCGATTTCTTGAACCCCGCTGCAGTACGTCCATCACCTCCTGGCAGGATCTCACCTCCTCGAAGGCAAGCCCTTCCACGTCAGTAACAAGTTCTCCAGGCCGATCTTTTCGCGCAACATCCCGCACCCTCTTGATCAGCGGCTTCTTTCTGTCGTCCACGTGAAGCAAATCGAAGGCTTGCTCGTTGTAGATCTGAAATAGTGTAGCAAACGAAGAGGCATAACGAAGGCACTCCGTTTAAAACCTCAAGACAGCTTTTATGCTACCCGTTTGTATAAAAACGGTTACAAACCTATAGAATGTAATTAGCCGAGCCGACTCTTCTGGCACTTGGTCTTCGCCAGTCTTGTAACGGTCCAATGTTATCCCTGATCCCTGAGCGGGCCATACTACCATCACACCTAGCAAAGAAGACGCAGCTTTTCGGCACGAACGCTCACTTATTCCAGACCACCTTTTGCTTAGCGACGCCCAGGGAAACGGCGATTTACGCAAATGCTTTCAGACACTAAATATTGAACCTACATAGTTCTCTAGATACGGAAAATAGTTAGGCACTCTGTAACCAATTGATCCAATATGGAGAGCGCATATACAGCATGAATGGTTAAAACAATAATCCACTGCTTCATGCAGTTTGAATAATAAATAATAATATACTGGACTGGAAACAAGATATATATTTGTGCCTATTGCCATGGAGACACTAGGACCAATCAGCAAGGGCACCGAAGCATTTCTCAAAGATTTAAGTAAGCGTATTCAGGAGGTCACGAACGACCGAAGAGAGGGTCAATTCTTGAGGCAAGCGTTGTCTTTGGCCGTTTGCAGAGGGAACGCGGCATCTATTTTAGGCGCCATGAAGTGAACTAATTATTTTAAAAACTTTGCAATAATACGTTCAGACCTCACAACTGTAACATTGTTTAACATGTAATAAATACTCGAGGCGAAGCTGTAACGAGCGACCGGCACGACGCAGAATATTTGAGCTACCTGTTATCTCTTGTTTTTCACCCTGTAGATCGTTCCATTCTCATCATTGCAAGACCCATGCATGTGTGCGGATGCGGGCAGAGGCCGGATACATGTACCTCCTATATCGATAGATTCAGCCAAGCTCTGCGTTCAGCGGGCACGCGATGTATTTTCTCTCAGCTTAGCGGGCTGTCCGAAGATAGTGGGCCCCGCGCAAAAATTGTTGTTCGGACAAGGAACAAAATGTGTCCACGGGCCAAGTGCGCAACCAGCTGACATAAATTCCGACAAATCAAAGCGGCGCGATCCTTACAGCGGGGGCTGCGGACAAAAATCAGTTTACCTCGCCCTTTGAATCTAATGGTGCCTAGACAACAATAGCAGGATATCCGACGATCAACGTTGCCACACACCGTCCCCTAAACCACATCCCCCTCAACAGCTATAAGCGTTCTGAATCTCCATTGACTTGACAGTAAGCAAATTTCAATCAGTTCTCCCTCGTGGCGTTTGCTATGTCGTGGCAGCGGAACTCGGCATTACTATGTCCTCGCTCTGCGCTACTTGTGGTGTTTCCTCGTGGTTGCGTGGTCCGGTCAAAATTGTGGGACAAATATTATACTGCATACTGAAATCACCGTCAGTGTACCTCACAAAAATATAGCTTTTATATTAGTTGATTCACCCAAACTATGCGTTCGGCGGGCACGTGGTGTATACGACAGACTAGCGGTTCGAAGACAATCGGCGCCCCGCAAACATTATGGTTTCGACAAGGGATAAAATGTGAGGTGCAAATAAAATAAAAAAAATATATATATATATATATAGTACAATTCAATTTGGTGGCCGCTAATGAAGTCGAGTGCCTTTTGGCAGAAAGCCGTTACTGCATCGTCCAGGCAAATATATTGTTAATATGTGCCATATGACAAACTGTTTTCATTTCAAATGTTCGGTCTGTTGAAATGATGTAAAATGTACTAATCTATTGATTGATCTCTTTGCCAGGTGTCTGTCCAGATAAAAGTGGCCGAGAGAGATATCAAAATGTCGCCCCGCCGTATATAATAGTGCCGTCATCAAGGGTATTTGTCTTACGAGACTGAATCGGCACTATTCAATAGTCGATAGGTTTTGTTCGACTAAACCTGGCCATATTTCATCGATGTTACTGACCTCCATGAACGACACTCGTACGTTAATTTGAGTCGTTTCGTGTCGGGGAACGGCTAGCCGGAAGATATCGGATGCGGCCCGCGAGATGATGCCGGGATTTTTCACGTAGCATTCTTCGACGCCGTTGGTTCCGATTGTGTACGTCTTGCCCGACGACGTTTGACCGTACGCCAGAATTCCGACACAGTAACCTGCAACAGATGATTCGACGTACCTACGTAATAAGACTAAGATCTAGATATTGTCGTGATGAACTCATTTTGGCATAATGCAGTAGGCCTATCGCACGACCTGCTAGTTGACTGACCTTCGACGAGTTTTTCGACCGCCGGTCTGAGTCGTTCGTAAACCTCCTCTTGGGTCGCGTCCTCGTCGAATACGACGTCGTATTGAAACATGTTGTTGGTCATCTCAATCTCATTTCCATATTTGTCCAGTTGAATCGAACTACGCTGCCCACCCCCAGGCAAACGCCTGGGCCGCACCATCACCTGTAGATTAGACCTCTGCATTGTGACGCGCGGTGGTCACTCGGGTGGATGGGGAGCTACTGGAGTCCTGACTTAACCCAGGACACGGCGCAACGAGATGCGCGCAACAGCGGTGCCGAGCAGACTTCTGACTGAGTCCCTGGGGACAAGAATACAAATAACACATGAATTGTATAAGCGTAAAAAGAAAACAAATCATATAGCGTATGTTGTGATTATGATGGCTGCTCTGAGGGCTGCCCAATATTTATCGAAGCAGGGACTTTGCCCGACTCACGGCTAACAAGCAAAGCTTCCTCTGATTCGTGGTTACTACCGTATCTGCAGGATATACCGGTGAATAGCTCAAAAACACTGATCGCCCATAATAATATTGACGTTAGGTGTATTACCGGACCTACGCCTTTTTAGCGGTATTCGCATACATATTCTATATGTCTATTCCACTTGCATACATATGCTATATGTCTATTTCACTTGCATACATATTATATATGTCTACACATTAAAAATCATTTCCTGAGTGGCTGAAAACTGCATAGGTGGTCCCTCTCTATAAGGGAAAGGGAGATGGCTGTGGCACTATAAGCTGCCGACCGGTTACTGTCACCGACTCCATTAACAAACTCTTCGAACGCTGCGTCAACTCCCGTTGCGTTATCAAATGACACACAAGCTGCTTGCCTTATGTGATATGTACAAGCTTATAGGACCAGGTGTATTCACTTCAATCGGAAGTTCTCATTTCAATTTTTGCTCACTTTGGGAGTTTTTACAGATTATACTTTTTCGTTATAGAAAGTCTAAATACTAAACGAAAAAAAAAACGCTCTTAGATTATTTACGACAAACAACATAATACTGAAGCAAGCTGCTTCCGCATTCAAATCACTGCACATTTCAAAACCGGCAAACGGTGGTATCGATCAAATTGGCAAGACATAACATTCAATATTGAGACCCTCAAGCCGGTTTTCACTGAAAGGTATTCAGAATCTTACTTCAAGAAATGGACACTACTGGAAGTAACAGCGAAGTCGAGGTTAGTTGTCGTAGGTCTTTATCGACTACGGAAGTCCGGCATCCCGCAGTCTGCTGTGCTAAACGCGTTGCATTAATGGAACCAATTCTGGTCTATTGTTTAGCAGTCTGAGGCGGTCTGTTTAGATATGCTATACGGATAGTACAAGCGACTGAAATATAGGATCCTGAATGTGTCGATTATCTATATACTTTGCGTTGCATGCAGTGCCTATACGCGGTAATTTGACAAGCCGCTTGCACTAGAAGCGATAAACTGGTGATTTTATCCGACGCAGACTGGAAGTATCCGTACAGATCTGAGGCGCACTCTAGTTACACCAAGAGAAAAAAAAACGATTTTTGTTTAACAAGACCCAAGGAACACTGCAGTATTGCTGTGTGTGCAGTCTGCCTTTCGTAATCAAAGGTGCTAAGAATGTTTCTAAATTTAAGATCAGGCTGAAGAATTATCTGCTGTGCGGTGAAGTCACAATTAGTGAGATAAGAAGCAAAAGAGTATTCACTCTTTATATAATGCAAAAAAAAGCACGTTTTTAAAACAAAACAAGTGACTTCGAGGTGGCCGTTTGATACGCTCCAAGTGTATTGCATTGCACAAATTGTACAAATGCTATAGGCAACCTATCCTCCTGGCGATGTGTACGCTAGAAACCACGTTTTATATGATTTAACAAACGAGTCCTTTTTTTAATTGATGTTTCATTTTCGTTCAACGTAATGTACTAGCAAGTAGCCGATGCTAACGCATCATCTTTACCTCCTAACGCAATATATCAACAACTAACCTGCAGCCTAACGGGTAACCCGGCGCAGCGAGCTTGGCGACGGGTCTGGCGTAGGACTCACACACACACACAAAATTAAGGCGCCACGACGCGCCAGAGCTAGACAATCACAAAAAGAATAGTGTCATATCACCGCACGCCGACCTATTTTATATCTAGCACTCGGGCAGTAGAGGCCGGTCGTATCATGCATTGCTGCTTGATTCCATCTAAACGTGCACGTGCGATGTTGCACACAATCACTTCGCGAACGTCTACGTGCCCACCACACGTAGCGGCCAACGGCGACAAGACAATGATTGAAGTGATTGTCGACTGCCACGTAAAACCGACCACCTAGCTCTCGTTGTGCACCGTGCTGTTTCGGTCAGCCAGTTTGTTAGCACTCAGCACGAGCATTTATCTACCCATCTAAACAGCCAATGGCTACAACAGCGGTACAACAGTCCAAACATCTGGCTACAACGTTGTGGCATATAACACTGTGAATAAAAATACAGAAATAGACAACATTGTAGCATATAACACTGTGAATAAAAAATACAATTAAAATTAACCTCATGAAATAAAACTAAAAACAAACCCAAAGTAGAAGACACTTATGTAAAGGCGACCGTGTAGACCAAAGCATAGCGGAGCTCCAGCAGTACCTTCGTGCATTCGTCTGCGCCTCGCAACCGGAGGAGACACACAGGTGCGCGGGTTCGAGCCCCACCGTTGCACATTTGTATTTATGGGGGTCCGTCTATGAAGCAATGCGAAAAGCAGTCCCATGGACGTTAAACCTTGGCTGAGGGTCAGCTCAAAAACTTTAGTACCTAAACCCCGACACATCGTCTCAAATGCGCTTAGCAGTTCTAGACCTGTAATTGCATTAATGCGTATATCAGATTGAGACCAGATATCGTCTCCAAAGCCTTTCAATGTTTGTAGACGTTCGAGCAGTCATGAACAGGCACAACGTGGCGTCACACGTCCGAAAACCCCAGTTTGCAAGCACGGTGCCGAAGCTGAATTGGGCTAAGCACAACATAGTTTTTTTGGAATAAGTCTCAGTCACGACTATAAATGTTGGCTACATTCCGCCCCGCGGAAATAAGTCAATTTATTTGCTCACTTGGAGGTTTACCTGCAATAATCGGGCTTTGACTGACCAATTATAATAGCAAAAGAGTTAAAAAAGGCCTTAGCGGCTAGATAAACCATTTTATTTCCACTTAAGCGCAACGCTCTAGGGAAAGCGCGTTACCTGTAAGATGTTCGTTGCACTCTTTGCTACAATTGGAGTCATGGAATCGAGCTAGACTGATGATCTAGGAATATCTAAGACATGGTTGAGATGTTTAATTACGTTCCGTTGCCGCTTACAGGCACATCAATGAATGAAGAGGTATTAGTGTAGGTCTTCAGACACTGTAGTCGCTCGTAATCCTCTGCAGTGAAGAAACGCTGCGGCAGTAATGGAAACCACGGCAGAATAAAATTAATTGTACCTCTTAGCATAATGATAAACTGAACGCGGGCACAAATTAGAAGACTGCAGAGTAATTGTCATTACCGATTTGTTCAAAATCATTGTTTTCTTCCTACTACGTATTTGTGTACTGTCCCGACTAATCCCAGGACTGTTGAGATATACCTATCACAAAAGCGGTTAACTTCTGCGGACGTACTTTATCCCTGGATAAAAAAAGCCACATTTTTTATTTTTTGGTAAAGTAGGGGCGATGTCGCGCCTGCTCATGCATTCCGACTTGATAAAAAGCTGATCATATAACAGTGCGATCGCCTATAATTTGCTCTTCCGGCTTTTCTTTATGGAAAAGTAGATGAACTGTAATTCCACGTCGTACAGTTGGTGAGAATGCCGGTAACTCGGGCACCAGGTCTAACTTGGATCCCAGTGTAGTAAATACCCAACATGAGATTTATTAGACCCTGCAGGTTTAGATTCGAGCAGATATATATACCTATCAAATACACAAGCAAGTCAATTTATGACGCTTGCTCGTAGTACCGTATGTCGTATTTCTTTAGTAAGCTTTTTAGTTTATATAATAGCCAAAAACATTTATTAATGAATTACACAATTTGTGATTTATCAACGTGTACCATCAATAAAGAAATGCAATCCAGTCGGCGATACACCTATTTACATTAAAAAAAAAAGAAGTATATATATGTATACATATGCTCAAGGGCTACTGATATACGCAGTCGCGTATGTGGTATTTCTTCAATTTAAAGTTAAGTTTTTTCAGTTTAAATAGTACCCAAAAAATAAAGAATTACACAATTTGTGACTAATCAACCCGTACCACCAATTAGGAATATGCAAAGCAATCGGCCTATTTACATTAAAAAAATATGCTCAAGGACTACCGATATACGTAATTATATCCAGTAAATGAACAAAATAGGCTTTTCGTTGCGGACTTAGTTGAGACTGGCGCGCAGTTCTAGTAGAGTTTATGTTTCTCCACCGACTGCGCCATCTTGGCAATTGACGCTGGTAAGGGCTGGCACAGGTCTTCATCGCTCTGAAATGAAGCCAAAAAACATGCACATCGAGGAGCTCAGTCCACACGTATCATGCGATACTTTGCAATGCATATGCTGAATCTCTCATTGACTCGTAATTGACAATGCCTTTTGGTAATTGGCTAGTATATACATATATATCATCACACTACTTACTAGACAAACCCAACTTACTAGAACAGGAACGTTGCAGCAGTTGGCAGAACACTTGCACTGAGCCGTACAGGTGAGACCAACACGAGTGCATTGGCACTTTTGGCACGAGTTGCGGCCGCTACAGCGGCAGTTCACTCGAGTGCTTTCAAACTTCTTCTCGACGCCATTCCCAACCGAATATGTGTAGAGACGTCATAGGCAAATGACGCCACAGAGATCGCCCGTCGGTGCAACAACACAACGTAAACGACACGTAGCAATCAGATAAACAGACAGAGCTTGGTCGTTAATGATTAGTAGATCCCAAACGATTTCGCAAACTGTGAAAGTGGGAAAGGTCTGAGGCAGAGACTTTGCATGCGCGTGTCCCACACCAAACCACCTTGACCTCACTGCACGTACATATTTTGCCACTGAAACAATTTACCTCACAAGTTTATACACGACACAGATGCACATATAAACGCCAAATTTCAGATACGAAGGGAACAGTGACATCAAAGAGCAATTTCTCTTAACGGAGGGGCGGAGGTGGGCTTCGTTTACCTTCTTATGCTGTGGTGGTTCGATGTTCTCCACGTCGGGCTGAGCATCTCGATCCTGCGAGCTTCGCTTGCTCGTCTTTCTTCCTGGTTGGGATGATGGCGCGTGTAGCACGCTGCTAACCGACACAGCTGCTGATGTGCTACTGTTGTTGATGCCACTACCGTTGTGGTTTCGATTTGTCCGGCGGTATTTCTCCGTAGGCTGATCAGCAACCCAGTCGGGGTCGGCGACAGGGTTGTCTGTGAACGACTTTTCGTCCTCCGAGAATATCGTCGACGTCTCATATTCGTCCCAACGAAGTTGCTCGATCATCCTGTTGGCGACAACGCCACCTCGCGCAGCAAGAGGCGCTCGTCGAGGCTGCGGTGCTGCCGACGACACGAACGGTGATCGAGGAATCAACATTTTTTGAGACATTGACTGGACAGAAAGCAAAACGTGCGATAAACAGGTTAGCTTCTCCACACCACTCACGTAAGCCAATGCAATATGCAGACAATATTCACTCAACCTGTACAACAGCCAACCTTTGTGCATTGCTTTATGCATTTAGCATGTGTATACATACATTTTGTTTTATGCATTTAACTTAACATAAGATCCCCTTTGGTATTATATATACAGAGAAAGTGTGTTCTTCCTGCAACTCATCGTGCAAATACTTACCAAAACTAGTTAACGACCTACTTAACTATCCCAAACAACATTGCAGAGTTTAGATATAGATGCATAAAATCGTGGCCATATGGCGGCCGCACAAAGCCCTTGTGGTATTTCTAATTAACTATAATATTATAACAACTATTAACACTAATAATCAAGTGGAATGTGATCCTTACTTCTCTAACGAGGTATGGCTGCGTAATGGATTCCTAAAGGAGCACGTGTATACGTCCCAACATTTCTAGATAGAATATACACGTCGGATCAGTAGAAAAATTTAGTTTTTAAGTTATGTCAAAAATAAAGTTACACAAAACCTTCTTGTGTCAAACGTTAACATGGCTCGCACCCAAAGCCAGCACAATTCAGTTGACTCCGCAGAAAGCCTAATTAGAGCCTAAATAGCTAACGCCTAAAAGTGCGCGTGCTTATCGGCTGCGGTCCTCCACGTGCCACACCCGAACAAACAAAAAACAACCGAAAACGAACTAATTGATCATCGAATTGTGATGGCAAGCACGTTTGCGGCGTCTCCTACGACTCACGTGGAATTTAGCGTTGAGCTGGTCGATCATAGCGTTCTTCTCCTTGAGTTCCTGCTCCAGCTTGTCGAGATCTGCTTCGTCACGGGTGAAGCCGTCCTCAAGAAGGAAGGCGGCGTACTTCTCTTCGATGAGGTGTTTCTCATGCTCGCAGTTAGCGAGCAGCTGTTGCGTATGCTGATGCTGATCCTTGACAGTTCCCAGCTCATCGCGGTAGGCAGCCGCTTGGTACGCCAGCGTCTCGCATTTCGACACTAGGAACTTGATTGCTAACTGAGCTTCGTACGGAATAGAGGCGAACCGCTCATGCAATTTGGGACTGCTCTCGGCGCTTTTTTGAACCGCCTGATTCTTGTCTAGCACCAGTTGAGCATCTCGACGTTTCTCTGCCAAATTCGCTCGCTCATCTTTAAGCTCGTTCCGGACGTTCTCATCTAGGTCGGTGGCTTCGTTCAACTGAGTTTCAATCTCATTAGTTCGGCTAGACAACGCCTGGATCTGCTTGGTGTACTCGTCTATGTAGAATGTCGTTAGTGCCCGAGTTGCCGCCATATTTACCTCATCGTCGACCATTTCCTGAAATAGGTGGCCAAGCACAAGTAAAAAACGTACGTGTTATACCCCTCGCAATAAACATAAAGTAGGTTCAAATGAAAAGATACGAAGCGACACTGTGTGTATAATTGAAGTATGTATTAAAAAGTACTAACCAGAACCCACCTTATATATATATATATATATATATTACACATGCCAATGCATGTGTAGGGCTTCTATTAATGAAAGTAGCATTCGCCACACACTCATATAATTCCACATCTCTATTCAACGACTTAATCGGAAAGCTCTTTTTTACT
>QVRM01001842.1:142500-222501 GCA_003439945.1 Dermanyssus gallinae | reverse complement strand
ACGGGAAACCCAATTAAAATTACTACTAACCTACATTAGACTAACAATAATAATCGTAACACTGATTAGAATAGTTAGAATAATAAGAGCAGCAATTCTCTAATTTGCTTGTAAGTAAAATGCCCAGTTTAACGAAACATTTAATAGGACAGGTGAATAGGGATTCGAATTAAACGCCCAGTTCTTGGGTTATTGCTGCATGCGTTTATCTGTTTAGATTGCATAGAAAAAATACGTCTGTTTCTTTGCAACGCATGAATTCTTAGAGATAGCCATTTTAAGGAGAACACTAGGTAATTAGCCTTCAGTATTATATTAAGTATTAGCATAGTATGTGTCCGTGGTTGACGGGAAAAGGAATTATTATGTAAAACGATTTAGAATATGCATGCGCTTACACTGCTGCCACATTCACTCTGACTATCTCCAAAAAGCGTTTCCTGTCTATCTCTGACATGCTGTGCGAAGAACAGTATATGATCATAAGTTAATTAACAAAATTCTATTAACTGGAGACTTGCGCTCTAATCAAGTGCGTGCAAACGTCAATCAATGAGTTCGTTATTCTTGTGTGGGTCATGAGCGTGGAGGTAGTGGAGTATGCTGAAGATTGTTCTCCAAGTTTCTTCACACGTTGTATTCCCCAAAAAAAAAGAAGTCATATTCATTCAATTTCGATTTGTCTTTTGCAACATCGATAGAACATCGATACCGTGAACTTGCTAAGAATAACAGTGATAACAACTGCACTGATGGTAATAGACTAATAGTATTAACAGTAATTGCATTAATGCTGTTCAGCTCAGAGCTAGTTGATATAACAAGGCACCCAATGGTTGTTTTGGATTATCACACTAACATTATCTGTTCATTGTAAATATATAGTTTTTGCCTAAATGAGTGAGCGAGAGAAATTGAAAGATTGACATGGCCCGTCTAAATAAGGTAGACTTTGCAATTTTGCATAGCCTTTTTCTTGGCCTCATACGGTTGTCTACTTGGCTAAAAAAAAACACTGACTTGGGATACTCGACTCTCGTACTAATTGGAGGCAGGTGGATGTTGGCGGTATTGAGATTATCAAGGTCACGGTGTATATTGTATATACATTAGATGTATCGTACGATTGTAGGGCAGAAGGTTGCAGGCCTAATTATATGTGCTTAGGTATGTATGTGTGAGAAGGCAAAGGCAAAAAAAGGCTAAACATACTGCCGGTTTGGTTGGCTGTGATCGCATCTAAGCTGAATTTCGCTTTCTCAGGGAGTGCACTCGATCGGGCTTCTGCAACTTCATGCACCTACGTCCCATTTCGAGGGAGCTGCGGAAAGAGCTCTATGGACGCAAACGTGGAGGCGGAGGTGTTGGTGGCGGACGTAAGTACCCCTATTTTTTCTTCTTTATATGAATGATGTATAGATTTGTTCGACACAAGACATGATGCATGAAAGCAAACTGAATACGTTGTACTATGCTATCTTGATGTGCGTACACGTACTATCTCTAGCTCGGTGCCAGAGACGTCTCGGCCGTCGAACGAACGCATCGACGGCTATTGGTGGCGAATGCCATCCACAACAGTGAGAGATAGTTTCAATGACATTTTGCACTCATTTCGTTTCCACAGGATACTTCACCCAGGACCGCAGTCGATCGAGATCCCCGCGTAGGCGGTCGCCCCGCCGAAGATCGCGTGACCGAGGTGGCGATCGCAGAAGATACTGAGTGACAGCGGAGACCAAGGAGCATCCGGGGAGCTGGGAGGTTGGGAGCTGGGGGGGGGGATCTTCGCAGAAGTACATAGGGCTCAAAGTAGCTATTTCTGCTATCGTTGAACATATACTGAGTGGGATGGGCTTGGTGGCTGGGATTTGATTCGAATGCGTCGACGGTGTGAAGGGAGGCGCCGTCGCAGAGGGGATAATATGAGGAACACTACACTCGCCTTTGATTGAAGAACGGCAAGTGTATTGCAGGTAATTTGTTCTAGCATCTGATGAGCTATAGGCGGATGTTGTGATGAAGGGGATGAATAGTGGCGTCTACAGTTATAGGAGGGCTGACGATACACGCGTACAGACATTCATTCACACCTACGCAACATCAGGCAACAAATCGCGTCATCCTTGGACAGTATCAACGACCGAAGCATGTACAATTGTCATTTGAGTTCATTGAATTTTGGAGGCATTTTATGTATAATCTAAGCACCACGGGTTCAGTAAGCGCCCCACGAAGAAACAATGAAAATGTAATAATTATAAAAATAAAAAAACATGTATTCGCCTAATTGTCTGCGCTGTGTAGTATGTCTTTCGGTCACGTGGCTATCTTGTGAAGTAAATTTACCGGAATATGATTGCAGCAACGTATATATTCAATTCATTTTCGACTTCATTGAGCCAAAATGGGGACGGTACAAATAAACAAAGTTTGCATTTGGCGTTCGACAGTACAATCCATAACAACGAATACCTAGCAAATTATCAAGAGCACAGAACGTCCACATTTACGTTGATATTTTCTGTCGAATAATCCATTCTACTATTATAAAAATACACAAGAGACACCATTCCACAAAAATACTTTATTCACACGATCCATTCCTGCAACTGTGACTGACTCATTAGACTCTTCGATAGTCGGCGCAGGTACGGACCGACCAGATCATAGTTCAGGTTAGCAGAGGCTAACAAATGCAAGAGATACTCTGGCGTTGGTTATCCGCACCAATTTTGTTCGTTGGCGTTTGAGATAAAGAAAGGCCCAGGCCCCCTTACACTCAAGATGATTCAGGTAGAAGCCTTAGCCTTTTAACAAGAGACTCAAAAGCATATGAATTCTTGTGTCAGAGGCTGTCGCTCAACATTTAACGAGGAAATGCAGCATCTGTTCGGGACACGTTGTTGAACCGGGTCAAGTCCTTGGTAAGAGAACCCGAGACTACAGTTCTCGCGGAGACAACTGTTCACTCCAAAGTACTTACATAAAAAAGTTACATAAGTATATATATTTTTTATGGGACCGTTTTCTCCGGACGGCAAATTTATTTAAATCCAGTAAGTCATCTGCTTAAGTTTTCCATAAATACATATTTTCAACAATTGTAAAAATTAAGGGCATCTTGCAGAAAAGGCTATCGCCTGTGTTTGCCTGCGTTCATGTGGGTAACTCGCTCTCGTTGTGCCTATTAAGCCAAGGCAGCAGGCGTCCCAGACGGTACCACCGGGTTGCTAAAGCCCGGGGCGTTAACCGTCCCACCCGGGTCCCATGTGCAGCACACTTCCCCCGTACACTCATAGTAGCCTGAACAGCCCTCGAATGGGCCACGACAAAATGACAAAATGTATAACGACGCCAGAAAGAGAGTTATAGTTACTCCCACAGTGTTTCAACACCTTACATATTACATAGCGGTGGATACTAGGTTTTTAATGCTTTAATTGTGCTGGGAAACTCATCCAAATGCACATGTTTTTTTTAATATCTGGCGAAATTAAACAAATCTGCCGTTTAAATTTGGGATTGCACTAACTAGATTATTTAGATACCTTACTAGATACCTCTAATATTCATCTAAACAGATGAGGAAATCTGGCATTTATGTTGACCAGGCGACAATTAGACATCGAATAAATTGTCACAAGCCTTGTATATGGGTGTGTTGGCAGCACTCCCGGTAGGATGAGCTTTATTAGAAGTAGCCCCAAAAGGGGTACGGTTTCTGCTATAGTGTCAAAATGCATATTCCATAAACATGCAATATAGTTTCATTTATTCACATGTTCCCAGTGCCCTACAGGCCAATCTAAATATATTTCGTATCCATCTCTTCTGAAGAGTTCCAAATGGTTCGACATTGAGGCATCGTACAAAAAGACACCATATTTAAAGTGAATGATTTACGCGATTTTCTTAAATTCGAGGGATGCAATATGTCGTAACTTATGCAAAAACAAAGCCTTCGTTTTAAGTTTGCTTATCATATGTTTAATATAAAATTCCCGACTGATGTTATTCTGGAACATCAGACCAAGGCATTTATTGTTGTTTGCCTCACCAAATATTGGACAATTGCAGTTTTTCTCATGATCTAAGCTCAAATCGGCAATAGAGGCATAGCCTGGTATCATTAAATCTGCACAATAGCAGATTTTTAACTTTCGTATTAGCATAACAACCCAAGGAAGCACATGAGTGGTAGGCAATTTTAAGTGGTGGTTCAGCAGCGTACTTTATCTTAATTTTCATAATTTTCACATTAAGACATAGATTGTTGATTCGCAACTAGAGATTGATTATAGCCATAGTACTTGTTACTTTCTCTATCTAACACATTTCTGGTATCACTCCCAATCAGGATGCATGTGTCTTCCGCGAACTGAACAATTTTCACATCACTGCAAAATAAGTGTAGATCGTTAATACAGTGTTGGTCTCAGAACGGAACCCTGAAGTACGCCGTGACTAACAAAAGCAGGTTCACTCAAACACTTCTTATATTTTGTACGCTCTTGTCTGTAAGATAAGTAGTGTTCAATTAAGTCATATTTTGTTTTGCATAGACCTAAAGTCTTCAATCTATTTACTAATCTTATCGATCTACATAATTGAATGCTTTCTGTAAATCAAGAACGACCAGACAAACGTGTTGCTTGTTGTCTATCATTGGCGCAATGAAGTCGCAAACTTCAATCATTGCAGCTTCAGTACTTCGCCTTTTCCTAAATCCGAATTGTCTCGGACAGGCAATGTCGTTTTTTCAATAAAATCTTAAAATGATAAATAAATTTTTTTTTCGAGAATTTTGGTTAATACATCGTTGTAATAGAGAGATAGTTATCAAGGCAAATCTTACCCCTTTATAAAGCGGCGTAACTAAAAATAACTTACATATCGTGGGGAAAGTTGCAGTTTGTAGACATAAATTCTGAAGACGTTTCAAAAATAAAGCTAGAAAATCTGTCTTTTCTTTTACCAGTTTTGTAGAAATCTTATCAGTTTTCTCAGATGCTGAGTTTTTTAGAAGTTTAATAGCCTGCAGCACTTCATTTTAGGTTGGTGTTTCAAGGATTGTTTTCTCTGTACTGGACCCTACGAATTTCGCAATCTTAGTTCTAACCCCTTCTAGATGTGTATTGCGATAATTTAGTTTATATATATATATATATATATATATATATATGTGGGTTACCCTAACAAATGCCTTCAGGGTGTCAAAATCGGGTTAGTGATGTTGGTGGTCCAATTTTGTACCATTTTAACCGAATTGCCGTAGACTTCTCTGTAAAACGATGCTGTTGTTTATTTACTAAGGGCAGCATTTAGAAGAAAGGAAATTAAATATATTGACTACAACTGCAATTTGTTTTCTTTTCTATTTTGTTTATTATACAAGCAATGAATTATTATGCAACAGGTTTATAATTATCTACATTTGATAAAATATTTTCTTATGTACAGAGGCCACTACTAACTGTCTAAAAAATCCTGGTACGATTTCAGCATATTAAAAATAAAAAAACTTCTGAAATATCTATGTAGGGGCAGCTTGTTGGGGGCTGTGATGGCAAATCTTTAAAATCGAATTTCGATTCACCAAGTATTCTGATTCTTGTGCTCGTCTTACGTAGTTTAGATTAATTCGGTAGGCTCGGATCGTTTCTCATAATCTGCTCAAGCTAACAAATATAATCACGCAGCTTAAGTCGTCGGCGTTATTCGACCTCCGACTGGGTTTGGGTGGGATGCTTCCGTTGATGACCAGGTGGATTTTATTTATAAAGCAATTGATCATGACGGCAACAGTATCTCCGTTTAAAATTATTGTCTCTAAGAGATACAAGCAAGTTTTGCCTTAGCCGTATCATATCCGTCATTCCAGAAATTAAATTTACCCTCTACTTTAGTGGAAATTTCGGTATCAAATAAAATGGCAGCCTGCTCGCGTGAAACCCGCCTTTCTCAAGCAAGTGCTCGGTTGAAGATCTGCAACGCCGGTTCCGGCTGCCCGAAACACAGGTCTACAGGGATTTCATCTGTCAGTGGGAGGAGAGAATGGCAGACGTGGACCCCGACTTCTTTAGTACAGGTGCAATGACAAACAATGCGTGGATGGGACTACATCGCACTAACCGCAGTGGTAGTACGCTATGCAGTGCACGGCTTCCACCATGTGCTCTGTAAAACTCAAGGGTACCATGAGCCGACAGAAGAATGTGTCTGTAATAGGTGTGGGAGAGCATATGGGAGATATCATGCAGGGGAGTGCTTCAAGGATGAATCACTGGCCAGGCTGGCTCAGTGACCGTACTTTTATGTATAATATTTGACTATATACCTGACAAAGGTGATTCATATATGAATGAAAATAAAACGGCAGAGTTCGTCAAACACATTCATATCTGTTGTAAGCACTCATCTCATTTTTAGCACGACTTCCTATGGTATTAGCAGAACTGCCTCATTCGGGTAGATGATTAGTATGTTATTTCTTTTTCCGCCAGAGGCTATCTATTGAGATACAGCACGGACACGCGGCCGCGAATCTGGTCCTCTTATCAAAATGCGCAGTACCCGCGCTCGTAATGGAGTGAGGCGCCTTAGGGCCTTAAAGCACGTTAAGGGGGTACAATCGGTATGGTCCTGTTTCTCCCTGATCTCCAATGAAACCGAGTTTGTATGCACATGCAGACCATTTTGAAGATTATCAACAAGATTTGAAAGTTCGTTTGCGAGGAAAGCTCTGCAAGTTCATCAAAACAACCATCATAATCAGTATAGGTTTATCTAGTATCACTTCAGTGCCATAATTTGTTAAATAGTATCAAATGATCCCTTTATTCAATTTTCATTACGAACACATTATAGAATCGAGTAAAACGTCATAGACTCGAATTCGCGCAACGAGCTGCGTTTGCCACCACCTCGTCAATGTGCTCGGTGAAATTTAGTTTGTTGAAGTCAGCACGCCAAGATCTCTCATAACATCGCAACATTTTATAACTCCCACGGCGGTGATATACGAAAATCTAGGACATCGTGACATGTCTACGTTCCATTGGCACACAATTGTATATATTGACATTGTCTGCATACACTTTTGCAGAAACGCTGAGTGGAAGAAGTTCGCAAATAGTGCTTTTGTGAAGAACATACATCCGAGGCCCGATGATAGTTCCTTACGGCTGCTGAGCAAACTGGGTGTGGTTCATGGGTTCCTGTTGGTTTGCGTTGTCGCGGATGGCTTTATTCAATGCATTGTTTAGAAGTATGCAAGGAATTACGGTGAATCATATCGGTCGCCTGTTCGCGGCTAAAGTCGGTTAGTCTAAGCTGTCTTAAGCGGGACACAACCCTGGCTCCACATTTCTGATCGAAATGCACCACAAGATATTCCAGAAAGATCCACATCGTTGACAAACCAATGGGCCATATGGCGGGGCGTGTCGCGTCGTGTGGACGGCCTTGTCTCTTCTTCCGGGAGATAGGCTTTGCTCTGTGGATTTGATTATCTGTCGCTTCTTGAAGTTCGGGAAGATCTTTTTGCAGTTGGACGTTATCTCTCAACTGCCTTAGCCAGATCACTCTGGAGATCAGCAAAATCTGACGCCGAGGATACGACAGCAACCGTGGCTCGTAATTAAACGGGCTTGCAGGTGTTGGAACAAGCACGTCGGACCGGTGGGGGAACCCGTGAGTGACCTCTGATTCGTTAGGTCCTCGCCACTTCTTCTAATAGACCATAGTACTGTTCTATGGACATCTGGACCATTAGAGAGTGAAGCTCAAGGGGGTAGGTGTGTTGAGTAGGTAGGGGGTCTCGGTGGACCAACATCCAACGGTTTGTGTCGAGTCCCATATGGCTCGCGAGGGGGCAGGGCTATAAACTACACTCGTTACATGTATCGATGGTTTTGTGATATTCCTTCTAGCAACAACTTGGTAAGAATAATGTATTGCAAGAATGTATATGTGTAACTATATTTGTGACTTTAAAATACCAATCAGCTTGATATCGTGTCTCCGTACACACTGTATGGAATCCATTCAATATATATATATATATATATATACAGGGTCATTCATATTGTTGTGCACGCATTTCGAGGTTTGATAGAACTCGGCAAGAAAATAAGTTTTCCCTATGGAGGGGAGACGTGGAAACGTCTTGTTTAGGAGAGAGAGTGAAGTTTATAAAAGTAGTTTTTCTGCCTTTTTTTTCCTACATAGTTGTGCGAAATCTCTGTTTGCGGGAGAACCAGTCAACGCATGAAGGAACCGATTACACCGGCGTGTTCGGAGGAAGACACTTCACTAGCTTGCGTAGCAAAAAGCTAATACCCAGATTAAGGAAAGTCATGAAAAGTCGATATTTTACGTTAACGCCTTTTCATGAAAAATCGTAAATTTTTTCCATTGCGGCCAAAAATGTACGTCCGAAAGACCACTCTCACGCAATAGCAAATTTGCCCATCATTTTCGTATCAAGGTGATGGTGCTGCGTTACGTAGTTGTCAACTCACTAAGCTTTTTCGACAGTCATATCGAGAGCGAAGGCATGCATATTTCCATAGGGCGTATGAGAAAGTTAGGTACATATTTTGAGGTTTGGTAGAACTCAACAAGAGAATACATTTTCCTAGTGGAAGGAGGGGGCGGAAACGCCCTGGCAAATTTTTACGGTTCTGAACGTGAAAACTTGCACGTAAAACATAACAACTATGACTGTCGAAAACACTTAGTGACTTGACAACTACGTAACGCAGCACCATCACCTTGATACGAAAATGATGGGCATTACATTTGCTATTGCGTGAGAGTGGTCTTTCGGACGTACATTTTTAGTGGAAACATTTTACGATTTTTCATGAAAAGGCGTTAACGTAAAATATCGACTTTTCATGACTTTCCTTAATCTGGGTATTAGCTTTTTGCTACGCAAGCTAGTGAAGTGTCTTCCGTTGTGCAGAATTTTCCTCCGAACACGCCGGTGTAATCGGTTCCTTCATGCGTTGACTGGTTCTCCCGCAAACAGAGATTTCGCACAACTATGTAGGAAACAAAAGGCAGAAAAACTACTTTTATAAACTTCACTCTCTCTCCTAAACAAGACGTTTCCACGTCTTCCCTCCATAGGGAAAACTTATTTTCTTGCCGAGTTCTATCAAACCTCGAAATGCGTGCACAACAATATGAATGACCCTGTATATATATATTTTTTTTAACTTTTTGTACGTTTTTTAATGAGCATATATGTATTGTGTAATTGACATTATGATATAAAAACCACAGCCTGGTAATTTAATATATATATATATATATATATATATATATATATATATATATATATATATATATATATATAAGGGCTGTATAGTCCCATTGACAACGCAGATGTCTCGATTTTTTTGTAGTTTATTCGTGCTAAACGGTTTCACGACACACGAAATCTGTCAGTCCTCAAGATGGCGTCCTTTGAGGTACAGGACTTCAGGACAGTCGAAGGCCAACACTCGCATCATATATTACACATGGCTGACGCGCGTTAAAAGAAATTCGTCCTAAATAGAGTATTTATCGAAAGAAATAAATTCTAAATATAGCATTCTTTGACGACAATGATATTGAACGATGATCCCCGGCCCGTCATACTATGCTCACGTTACTTGATTCTCTGTATCGGCATACCCCCTCCCTCCCTCCCTCCCTCTGTTCCTTCGTTCTTCTATATATGCAAATACAAGTGCAATCTAATATATTGTGTTCTATGTGTTTAGGTTAACTAACTAGGTTGTGCGCCTGTGTGGCACTGGCGACCCGCGTGCGACTGGTCGGGGAGCCTCTATCTCAACCCGCTATCAAGGACACTGGCCTGCCGACACCATCGGATGTCACTTCCCGGTCAGAGATTGCTGAATTGGGGCTATGCTCGTTTGTAAGCCTCACGTAACGTATTGCAATTGCGACCGGGACAGCCCAAGGGTCGCCCTTTGGTGGTCCGGGGCCATGAATGTCAGACTGTAAAGCCTACGAATGGCTTCGAAACCAAACGTGCGTGACCCCACTTAAAGCATAAGGGTTGACCCGCTCATTATGCTAATTAAAGCGGCGACAGTAAAGATCGAACACAACCGAGAGAGCGACAGAGAGAGAGAACAGAAAAAAAAAGATACGAAACCGCTTTTAAGCTGGCAGTCGCCGCAGTAGTGTGTTGGTAGACAGCGGCCAGCCAGCTTGTCGTTTAAGTAGGTAACGAGAAGGATTCGCGCAAGCAAAGCGTGTGCAGTATACGATAGCATCGATACGATATGATAAGTGCATACATAGTACGAGACAAGCAATCGAACAAGCAAATGCCTTGGCGAAAATTCCAACCAGGTTACTCTTGCTAATTAGCGACTAACCACGACCACGTTGTGGCGCTGTGGGCCGGGCTTCGTTACTTCGACTTTGGTTTCTGGAGGTTCGCAGGTTCGATCCGGGGTGGAGGGGGAATATATATGCATATCTATTTCTCGTGTTCGACAACGTGCCAGGAGCGTATCGTAGGCAAAGCCACTCGACGAAAAGTTGACACACTTTCGTGGCGTGCTTGAGCTTTTCTCTGTGTAATTATATATTGTTTCGGGTTTATTCACCATGAATTGGATGGAGCATAGTATAATAGTTCACATATCATTTTGTAGGCTAAGAATATCGTTGACGCTTGTTGATTGTAGTGACGATGTGTCAATGAACGAGCAGGTGAGTATGTGGTAACGTCCGATATTGCACTCTTCACAATATTTACATACGCACTTGTCGATTTCATAACAGTTTCCGCCTAAGCATAGAAGGTGGTGGTAACCATGCCATGTTGTTCGGCATATTACAGATCTGTTTTTTTGTGATGATAGATTCCATTTATTGCTCCCAAAAACAGGATCTTCGACATAGCGACCCATTACAAATGCCATGTTGCGGTTTTCTCTATATTCTCTGTAGGTTTCTAAAACTTGTATACTGAACGGTATCTTGTCCAGTACTAAATATTCTACTAGTGTGCGTTCGTGGCATAGTTTTAGTGCGAGCGTTGCCGATGCGTTCTTCGGCAAGCCTAACGTGCGCTTTATGAAATAAAATGTGTAATTATTCTACGCTGTCACATGGATTTGTTTGTCACAAAGAAAGCCCACAAAAAGAATGCAACATTTCTTAACACAGCCAAATAGTTGCAATAAATAAGTGTAAGAGGTTATATATCATAAAAATATTTTCTCTCGTTCTCTGAAGTTCTGACCGACGATATAGGCTTGGGGCGCCACACGCGCACTCAGGGAAGGATAGGATATTGTTAAATCATGTTGGAAAAACAGCAAAACAGAGTAGCGTTGTATTAGCAAGAGTTCGGAAGATATATATATATATATATACTCAGCGATACACGCAAAAGCGTTTTATTAATATAATTTTTTATTACTTATATGATTACTTAATAAATTATGAACGTTGCAGGACCTAGATGGGGTCTTGCTAAACGTTGAAGGAAGTTCTTCAAAAACCTCTGAGGCAATCAAACAAATAGACAAATTAAGGCTATTAAAGTGTATAAAATAAGTAAGTAAGTATAATAAAACATGTTTATGTTGAATAGTAGCAGAAGACATATACATACATTAAATAATTATGGGCTCTACATAATACACTAAAGCAAAAACGAATCGAATCGGTTATGCCTAATGCAGGATAACTATAAAAACGGTGAGATTATCTTCCCATACTATCGGATTACAAATTAGATATTGATAAAATAATAACTGGCCAAAAATCGCGTTAGTGAGAAAGTGGGTCGTTATACCGTCAAGAATGATACCTGGGGTTTGAGGATTTACTATACGTTAGATCAAATATTCTCGAATGCTGGAGCGGTTACAGGTCGAAATGCGGCTGGGGAAGATGAGTCATACGGACGAACTTGGTCGAAACGCGGACATTCATATGCGGCACAGACGTATCTAGCTTCTCCGAGCCTTCTGAAAACTACGTAGAAAACACCCTAGCTAGTTGCAGACGCAATAGCAGTAGACCTATTAGTTATCACTGTCGCTTTAATAGGTGTCGCTAGTAATTGGCAATGGAATGTTTTCGCTGTAAAAAAGATTAACAACAAGTCTTGCGCGCTGGCTGTTAAGACATTCAGCCCCGCCCTGGAAATTTTAACTAGATTGCATCGTGTTTGGGTTGAATCTTAAATTCGGTTAAGGGATCGTTTTCGTCGTCTGATGGCATGCACACATTCATTTCATAATCAATTCATAAGCTAGCATCTATGATAAAACACGGTTTGGCCACCGATGTTTTAATCACATATGGGTAGACAAATCCCAACAAGAGCGGGTAGTTTAAATTTGGCGACTTTGCTGCTTCTGTGCTTTTAAAGCCAAACCCGTATGAGCTCGATGTTAGACAGTCTATTATTATTAAAAACGGGATTCGACACACCACCGCGTTCTTATCGTTAAACATTATTTTAAAAATTGTAAAAGTCGCTCAGGTCGTTCAGCAGAATACATCGCGGCGGCTCGCCAGAATGTGGCCGCAAGTCTGGGGAAACCCATTCGACATCGTGTTTAAGGATGCAACATTTCAAGAAGCACTATGCTGCGTTTCTCGCAAGCGATTCCTTGCGCTTTCGTTCCTACAAAATGTAGCTGGCTCAACAGCCGTAGCCAAGTGGGCAGTTGAACAACAACAACAACAACAAAGGAAACGCTGGGTTTTCAATAAACTCATTTTCAGCAATGAGCTCAATTTTTTCATGTTGATGACTTCGTAAACAAGCAAAATTGTCGCAGTTCTACATGAGTTTCACAATGAGGTTCCGCATGAGTTTCACAAGAAGAAAATGCGTCTCAAACACGTGTGTGTGTAACTGATTGGTGTGGATTTTCAGCCCTTTTCTTCGAAGATGCGGACGGGAATCCGCCAACAGTCAATGGTAACCGGTATTGGGGCATGATAAACCAATTATTTGTCCCTTAATTGTATGGTATGAATCTCACACATCAATCATACGAAACACATCATATGAAACAATCGCATTGTTATTGCGCGATCGTGCGATTGAACGCTTTCGGACTTCTTTTTCTAAGTGTTTTTTTTAAACAAAATGTGTGTGTCAATAAACCTACCTGTCGTAAATGGAGTATTTCGTTTAATGAACGCAAACGTCTCATCATGTACCAGCAATAGAGCGTATTTTTCGGGGTATCTTTCCGTATACAATTTTTACGTGTCTACTTTGAAAACAAATCAAAATGTTCGTTTTAGATTTTAAGCTCGTATTATATTTAAATTGTCCGCTGCCGTGTAGTTGAGACATGGCTTGTACGTGTACACAACGACTGTCCTTGGTGCACAATATATATATATATATATATATATATATATATATATATATATAGATGTGACCTTCATGAAAATAGAAGTAATAGGACCCTGCGCAGTTCGTCGACTCCAAAAAAATGGTGAGCGTTTGCGTACCTCAGATTATCGGCCGTGACCCGCAGGGAGTTCGCCTGCTGGCAGACTTTAAAGGCTATACATCGGGCTGACATAGGACAAAAAGGATTGCATGCAAATATGTATCTCGTTTTAATCTTCGTTTTTGGGATAACGCGTGATAGGACGCGATATTTCAATATACAAATCATAAATTAAGGGAGACCAATTATGATGTTGTACAATTACAATAGGCGTAATACCATTATTCGATTTTCAAGTCCATCTATATGCATATAGTATAAAAGGTATGTACGTATGAAAAAAATTATATATGTATATATATATATATATATATTTGTTTACCGCTGCGGGAAGCAATACAGATTATAAAGTCAGCATATCAAAGACAATTCAAATGTTAGAAGAAAATTCAAGCTAGTTGTACCAAACGTACTTATATATAGTGATACATTTTCCAAGTGATTTACATTCACAAGATATATATATATATATATATATATATATATATATTGAGAGGCTCTTCAGCGTCTTATTAACTTTTTAAATGTTTTAAACCAAGGTGACCGTATGTTTTGCCGATAATGATAACATAAGCTATTAACCTAACTGTAACTGCAAGTTTACGGCAAATTGATTTCCTGTAGATGGGTTGATCTCTGGGACGCTTTCCTCATAACGACAATCCAATCAGGGAACGAGGAAATATATTCTTGTCATTTTGTCTACTTCTGCAAACACGGCGTCCGATGTACAGCTACACCTATCCAGACAATCGCGGAAAGGCGTTTGAAATAATGATACACCCATGTCACATGGGCTAGTGGTGCTCACTGGTTGGTCATTAAATGCACAAACTAATTGCCATATGGCTGAATATTACGGCCTTCTACAATTCCAGTTTGTGTTTGTGTATATATATATATATATATATACATATACATATATATATCATCATCATCATCAGGTTGTTTTATTGACATGCTCTTTTACAGGCAATCGGTCACAATTTAAATGTCATACATATATATATATATATATATATATATATATATATATATCTTAAACACATTTGTTTGTTATGTTATTTTAAATATATCAGATTATTTTGCGAACACCAAGATATATATATATATATATATATATATATATATATATATATATATATATATATTTACATATATCTTTAACACTTTTGTTTTTTTTTTATGTTTTTTCAAGATATATAATTTTAGTTTGCGAACACCAAATATATATACAGGGTGTTTGGCAACATTTTGATTATCGATAGTAAGAATTGTAGAGCTCGTTAAAGCAAATTTTTTTTTCAATGGAACATGGTCTCTAAGAAGTCTTGTTTCGGAATGAGAGTTAAATTACTACAATTTGTGACACTGGTGTTTTTGCCCGACATAGGAGCATAAAATGTGCTGTTGCAAGACAACCAGTCCTCCAGAAATTAAATACACCGTCGTGTTCGTGAGAAAATTCTGCTTCTTCCGACGAACACATAACGCCGAAAAGTTGAAGTTCTTTATTAGCTTTCACGCTAAATACCTTAAAATCGTTACTCTACGACCGGTTACAGCGCTCAAAACTAACGTATTGAGGCAAATTCACATGACGATCATTTTGGTGCCAAGCGTATGGCAATGCGAGCTGTGCTTGCGTAGTAATTAAGATTTTCGGCGAGATGTCCATTTAGTGCATGTAAAATGACTACGTGGCGACGTTCACTACCGCCGACATGTCATTTTACATGCACTTAATCTGGACATTCCTTTTTTTAACCTCATATAAATCAGACTCAAGTTCATTAATGCACGCTTCTAATGGTAAGCAAAGCTTTTAGTTTGCTGATGGTCGTAAGATTATTAGCGTATACTCTCTAAAAACACGGGAAACAATATAATGGCGTTAGATCGCAAAACTTTTAAGGTCACTGAATGTTTCCTTTCCATTGACAGCGAGATTGTCCCTCCGGGACCCGAAATTAAATTGCCTCGCCGGCTGCGTGGCTTCTGTCACCACCTTGTTGGGACCAGACTCCTGTCGCATCGATTCCGTCGAAATTAGGCCAAAAACAATTAGGAATCGTTTTGCAATAACGCTCGCTCTTCACCGTGAAGTGGAAATAGAATGGGTCCAATGACTCGACTTTCTCAGTGCTGTAAATGGTGCACAGCATCATGGATTTTTGGTTTCTACTTGCAATTGTTTAACATTTCAGTGTTTTAATTGCCTATCCCTACATAAGATCTATCCCTATATCGTCATTGACGTACGTGTTGCCGTTCTCTCTTGTCGACGTTATGCTACTATAGTCTTGTCGCGTGGCAGCCTAATATTGTAGTATATTATAATAATTTATTTTGTGTAAAGTAGCAGTTTATTGCATTCATCCCGATGAGCTTGCTTCGCTTCTAGCCGAGTCTACGTCTTATGTGACTCATTCAAACATGAGCGAGCTTTGGCGAAGTTTTATTATTATTATTATCATCTGGCGTTTGGGGCAAGGATGCACTCAAACTGACAAAGGAGCTTGGGAAGAAGCTCTTCGAGGCCACAGCGGAGCCAAGATCGACCGCTTTCCTCCGACAGAGAGTGTCATTAGAATTACAGAGAGGCAACGCCAAGATGATGTTGAGTGGTCACCGACACTCAAGCAATAAGAATAATATAAGCAATATTGTAGATATTATATAAGTAATATATTGATAATTGTGATACATGTACATATTGATAAAATAAACCCTTGTTCCACAAAAAAAAAATTATTATTATTGCCCGAATGTTTATATTGTATTTATTAGGCGCTTATTCTCAGCAAGATGATACATGGCCGTGTAGTATGGGAACTGTGTCAACAGTGTACTTCTTAAAGTAACGATCTTGTAGTTAGAAGGATCGGGCCGGATCATTGATTGAAAACGCGATGCTTCATGATGATGATGATGATGATGATGATGGGGTGGAAAAGCGCATCTACAAGATGAACCACAGCAGCAGCATCAACAGTCGCATCGCTTCCTCGCCATGGCGCGGCAAAGCGACGGTAAGCTGGTACTGGCGTCCGGTGGACAAGCACGTGTCTGGTCATGTATGGACACAAGAAAGGGTCCCTCCTGTTGGAGTCCCGTCTGAAGGGCGGCCTGCGCAGGGCGGTGACAATTTTCAAGCGTCAATAGTTTCGCCATGCGCACAATCGCCAGCGAACGCTGCCTGTGCAATACTGTAGCAATTAGACATACAGGAGAAGAGCAACAACCAGATAGATATAATTACACACATGGCGATGAGCGACATGAACTACATGCTTGTAAGTCAACAACAACAACAGCAACAACAACAATAACAGCAACTTAACTTCTACTATTACTACTAGGTACCTCAACTACGAGGTACAGGTTTAACTATTAGAATTGCTGCATGCGTATTTTCTTTGCCAAATTAGCCACGTGTGAGCAATGGTTTGACGAGTAATTAACACTGCTGTGTCGACGACCAAGCCTTTGACCGCGCTTGCGATGACAGCATAGCGAGCGACTACACAAAGCACGGGGCGAAAACCTCACGCCACAGTAACAATAAACATCTAGATGGAAAGATACAGCTGTCATAATAAGAAGAATAGTAACTTTCGTAAGGCAAGCGTTGTCGTTGGCCGTTTGCAGAAGGAACGCGGTTTCTATCTTAAGCGCCGTGGAGTATGGTAATTATTTAAAAGAATTGCGTTAACATGTTTACATCTCGCAATTATAACATTGTTTAACATGCAACAAGAATAACAAAGAATACTAATAATCATCATCATCATCATCATAACACTTGGGTGCGAAGCATCAGGCTAGCACATGTGATCGATGCAATGCTACGTTTCTTTAAACACAATAATTTATTTTGTAAACTATTACAACATTGGGCCGGACTGTGTCAAGCGTTTCCATAATCGGCACGGCTTGGAGGCGGACTAAGGGTACTAATTGGCACGTGTACACAAGGTACATTGTGCATGGCTACTATCACTTGGTGCGTTGGTCGACCCAAGAATTTCACCAAGTTGGCCATCAATGTCGTTGTCGGTTCTGCTCGCATTCGTGCGCTAACAGACGCATTAGTGGTCTTCGCATTTTTTTCGCTCGATGGGGCGGTAACTGAAGTGCTCATTAGTTTTTTCTATAGAGCTAATTGCGTGATGCACATATGATGAAAGGATTTTCTGTAGCCCAGCTGAGGCTTTGGCTTCTTTTTTTGCAGCATAGCGCACATGGGGTGTTCCTGTGAGAGACCTATCCAGAGACATGCCCAGGTACCTGACCATGGGCATGCGCGTTTTTTGGGCTATTTTCTAGGGGTAATTTTTCTCCCGTTAAGGCCTTGAATAATTCCCGCTGGTGAGAATATTGTACATCATGCGTTTAAATGCCTTTGAATGGTTTTTTAGGAGTGTTGCATCTGGGTAAAGCATCTGAGCCCGGTGATTTCCTTGGCCGTATGCGTTCGGCTATGATTCTAATTTCTTGGATTAAGATTGGCTCGAAGGTAAGGCTTAGAGTTTCTTTAAAGAGCACCGGCTCCGAAGGGAGTCTTAGTAGAAAGAGCGCAGTTATAGTCGGTCGGGTCACTTCGAATGGCATTTTGTTACGCACGATCGTGTACCCTTTGCCCCAGGGGTTTCTTCGACCTCCTCACACAAAGAGTTCCAGTGGTCTATTTTACTATTCTTAATGGCCTTTAGTAGGGCTCTTCGCACTTCTCTGTTCTCTTTCCATCTCTGTGACGCGTGCATACTCGGCGTAGGCTGTGGCAGGTTCCTCGCTTTTCGGTAATATGACTATTCCACCAGTAGCATTGGGGACGATTGGCAATCTTAGATCGCGAGTAGATCGCGAGTAGATCGCGAGATCGGAGATGGTAATAATAGAGAACTGCGTACCTTGACCCACTAAGGTGGATGATATTGGTGGGGAATGCCTTGACTGAAGCGAGTTTGTTACGAGTGTCGGGCTTGGGTTGAGAAAGCTGTGTTATAGGGGTCTCGGAGAGAGAAGTAGAAAGTCTATGTCGCAAATTGGGATGCCAGATCGTATGCTCTAGGGACTCTGCGGAGGTTTGCGGCAGTATCCTGAAATACTATAGTAGTGAGCTTATATTGCTAGTTTTAACATACTTACGTTAATGTATGTGTATTTTTGTATTTTATAAAAATACGTTCACATATATGGTGATAGTCTGACACGCGGAATTCGTCATACCAAGGGCCTTGTTGTCCAAGCAGTTTACGCTTATTAACACGCACATGTGTAGGAGAACATAGGCACACGGTTAAATATGCCATCCTCCTTACACTTACGAGAAAATTAGCGAAGGCCCTCTTTGAGGCAAAAACAAAGTAAACGGAGAGAGGTCAGACTTAAAAAGCTGATGGAGCGTGCGGCGAATGAAGTCGACTACGAAGGTAGTGAGGAGGATACGAAGAAGATGCGCACGGGCACGTCGCACGATTCTTGCCCGAAGACGACTGCAGAGTCTAAGTGACCTCCAGACGATAGCAGAGCTTGGCACACTATCGCTTCAAGAAAGGAACAGGTGAGGTAAAACAAGGAAAATAAACGCCCGCGGACGCCGGAGACCAAACTAATGTTGTCAAAATATGGTCCGACTTTAACTTCATGGAGCTCCATTGAAGAATCCAGTTGTCGATAACCTAGTTAGTTTTCCCTATGTTTGAGGTAGGGATCTCAGATGCAAACGTCCCTCCGCCTCTTCCAGGAATTGAGTCAACGACTAATCCATCATCGAAATGACCGCCTAACCTTCACTTCATTCCGAAAGCGTAGACAACCTAGAAGTACAGCAAGCACCTACGACACACATTCATAGTCAAAATACTTCCGCATGCACCCATAACAGAACAGACCGACAGAAGGACCAAACTCCGACGGGTCGCCCACGTAACTTGTCATTCAGTCCTAAAAACTTTTTTCGGGCTGACCCTCAGGCAAGATTTGACGTCCACAGGACTGCTTTTCGCATTGCTTCATAGAAGGATCCCCACAAATACAAATGTGCAACGGTGGGGCTCGAACCCACGCACCTATGTGTCTCCTCCGGTCGCAAGGCGCAGACGAATGCACCGCGCCACCGGGCTCGACTGTCATTCAGCCCTGCACTGAACAAAGATGCTGGCTCAAACGCGCAAACGCCTTCGGATGATACTCAGAAGAGTTAGGGAGCCATACGCAGCAGCGTTTGCGAGAGCACTTGGTAACTCCAACCAAAAGAAAGATGTTACATCGTGGGTGAAGCTCATGTCAATACCAAGACTAATATTTGTCTTTCAGAGGCATGAAACTCTTGACTTGACTAGGCTATGTCAACTGATCCGATGTAACACAGCAAGCGTAGACAGTACAAACCTTAAGACGTATCTAACAGAAGGTACGTGTACAACAAAGCACATGAAATGACAAAGCAATGAAGACAGCTGGCTGAGGGCGACATACGAGCCGGCGTACGTGCGCTGACCACTTCTGACGCCATCGTGGGCCACAACACAGAGGGGGGAACTTAAGCGCAAACATCTTCTGCTTGAGATATTAGCAGTAAGAATAAAGAAGTAATGAATGAACCTACAAGGGGTGAACACAGACCTGTGTCAGTCGATACAGTGATCTTTCGCGCTAGCTTCAGGAGCAGAGCTGGATAGCTTACGTCCACGACACCTAAAAAGTATGTTAGACCCAACGATTTCATCTTCTGCAAAACTGTTGCAAGAGTTTAGAGTTCTTATGGAGAAAGCATTAAATGGTGCACTACCAGCGTCCTAAAAAAAAACTTTTTGAGCTGACCTTCAGCCAATATTTAACGTACATGGGACCGCTCTTCGCATTGCTTCATAGACGGACCCCCACAAATACAAAAGTGCAACGGTGGGGCTCAAACCCGCGCACCTCTGTATGTCCTCCGGTCGCAACGCACAGGCGAATGCGCCAGGCCACCAGGCTCGACACTACCACCGTTCTGCCTCTTGATCTTCTATGAAGCAAACCTTACTGCTCTACGGAGGAAACAGGCTCTATACGCCCAGTTGAATACGGAGCGAGCTTAAAGAGACTGGCAGCAAATATAGCATCGGCCACAAATAAGAGAGCAACACTAGCAGCGATAAAACCGCACCAGGTCGGTGTAGCAAGCCACGACGTGCAACAGATAATTCACGAACATACGATGGAAACGAAATGCACAATCAGGATAAAATTTGATCCCTGCCCTTTGGAAGAGCACTTATATTAGCGCAAAGTAGTCGGATAATAGCAGAAAAGTAGCAAGAGAGATCCAAGACACTTTGTGTACGCGCCGTGAAAAGGCGCTTTTTAAAGCCCGAGATGTTTTTAATAGAGGTTAAATTAGAGCCCTGCCGTCTCTACATTTAGGCACCATGCTGAAACCAACCACTTTCGGCATGGCTGCCATTATCAGGATATTAGCTTCAATTTCCGAACCTTTTCCTGGCGCGGCACGCGGAAATGAGGTCGATACCTCCAGTCTACACACATTGAGCTGCCCAAGAAGCTCTGGACGAATTTCACGGCACATAGAAATAAATTAAATTATTAAAAGGGCGTTAGGGACACATGGTTGCCAGCAAAACAGGAATCACGGGGCCTCGGACGGGACAACGACAAGATATGGTGTGAAGATACCATCATGGTCTCACGACAAGTGCTTAGCCTGGGATGCTACAGTGTCCTGCATCGTAGCTCCCTCGTATCACAGCCATAGCTCTGTCAGCACAGGGTGGGTGGCAGAGCACACCGAACAGAAAAAGAGACGTAAATACGCAGATCTCGAAAACAGTCTTTACTGCGTGCCAATAGCTATGGAAACATTAAAACCTATCAGCAATGGGACAGCAAAATTCATTCGGAATCTGGCCAGAAGGATAGAAGCAACGACGGGGAACCAGCGCAAAAGATAATGTCTGAGACAGCTTCTATCTCTCGCGATGTGTAAGGCCAATGTCGCTTCTACAATCGGCGCCATGGGATCGAGGCCGTTAGGATGAGCAGCGAAAGACCACTTGTTTGAATCGAGGTGACACGTTCGAACCTAACAACTGAATAATAATAATAATAATAATAATAATAATAATAATAATAATAATAATAATAATAATAATAATAATAATAATAATAATAATAATAATAATAATAATAATAATAATAATAATAATAATAATAATAATAATAATAATAATAATAATAATAATAATTTAGGTTCCCCTAAATTCAACTACACACTACGCACTTCACCGACAAGCCAATGTCCCGACGCCCTGCAATTGTATGACGACTCTACGAGGGACATATTGAGCGAAATTCTCAACATTGACTTCACGGACAGTACGTGGCGAAGAGCAAGTCTCCCTATAAGAGAAGGTGGACTGGGTATTCGATCAGCAACCGAATTGACCCCCATATGTTACGCAGCGTCATTATTAGAATTCAGCCAGCTGGCTAAGACGCTAGTTGACCCGAGTGCTCATCACCGGTTGTAAAATAATAATAATAATAATAATAATAATAATAATAATAATAATAATAATAATAATAATAATAATAATAATAATAATAATAATAATAATAATAATAATAATAATAATAATAATAATAATAATAATAATAATAATAATAATAATTGCTTGATAACTACAGATGTAAAGTTATAGCCCGTGAGATCACCGAAAGCCTTGAGTCTTCTACGGAGAAGGCAGTCTTCTTGGCCGCACGAGACACCTTCAGCGGTGGATTCCTTAGGGCTCTCCCGTCGCCACAGCTCGGCACCATGCTGGACAACGTCTCATTCCGCATAGTGTCGGCTCTCAGAATTGGCGGGTCGATATGCGAACCACACATTTGCAAGGCCTGTGGAAAACCAGTAGAGAAGAATGGCCTTCACTCATTGAGCTGCATCAAGAGCCAAGGTCGGGCTCCCAGGCACACATAAATAAATGCAGTGATTCAAAAAGCTCTCCGGAGAGCGGGAATACCTAGCATGCTGGAACTCAGACTAGGACTTCAAGACGATAAAAGGCCCGACGGTGTGACCATCCCGCCGTAGGAAAAAGGCAAATGCCTGGTTTGGGATGCGACAGTATCCTGCACGGCCGCTCCGCTCCTCTTATTTATGCCACAGCGCGACGGAGGCGGGATGGGTTGCCGTACATGCAAAAAAGAAAAGTGGCGTAAATACACAGAATTAGAGGCTAGATACAATTTTGTGCCGATTGCAATGGAAACATTGGGCCCGGTCAGCAGAAGTACAAGGAAATTCATAAAAGACTTAGGTGATCGAATACGAGCAAACACCGGGGATATACGCGAAGACGAATTTCTGAGGCAGCTGCTTTCACTGGCAGTTTGCAGAGGAAATGCCGCGTCGATATTAGGTGCGATGGGCTGAGAATAGCTAGATGGTAACCATGAAATAACGAGGATACACATTCACACCTCACAATTGTATTGTCCTAACACATAATAATAATAATAATAATAATAATAATAATAATAATAATAATAATAATAATAATAATAATAATAATAATAATAATAATAATAATAATAATAATAATACTAATAATAATATTAATTTATTATCATCATCATCGTCATAACACTTGAGCGCAAGGAATCAGGCTAGTACAGGTGATCAATGCAACGCCACGTTTCTTTAAACACATTCTTCTTCCGGACTGTGTTAAGCCATGTTTCCATGATCGGCACAGCTCGGCGGCGGCGGTGGCGGACTAAGAGCTAAAGGCACCGCCAAGCCAAGGGACACCGGAAGTCCACGCAGCACCTAATGAATCCAACTTAAGGGTAAAACAGTAACAACATAGAGCAAAAAAATACGCGGCTATATCGAATACCAACAACGAAAACAAAACCCCGGCGCCACACCTTAGCCGTAATAGTGAAATGTAATAGCCGTAATGGTGAAAATAACAACGATAACGTTAGTAAAGCAATACTAGACGAAAATCTCCCAAATAGAAATATTGGCATCAACAACTACAACAACAAAAACAACAACAATTAGATTAATAACAATACAGGGACATTGCAGATACGACAACAAACGGTATAGTCAATAAGTGGCACCGCGTTGTACTAGCAGCACCAACATTGGCCATATCGAGGAAAACCTGCGCTTTAGCGCTTAAACAGGAAGGCCATCAATATTAGCACTAAAGATACGAACGTCGTCAAAACAGCCTCAATAGCAGAATAAATGATCACCACCATCAAAAACGACAACAACAACAGAAATGACCGAAATGACAAGGTGAACAGTATTCGCAGCAAATTGGCACTTAAACAAAAGCTATCATTAGACTTCAAAGACCCGATAATCATCATCAAACAAAATGTAGACTAAGATCAGGTATAATGCGCTAAAGAAGACGCTAGCCATACGGCTTGTCTAATGCAACTAACAACTGCTAACAATTCAAGTATCAACAAATGCGACATCGTAACAACAACAAGAGTAAGAATGATAACGACAACAAGTACTGTTATTACTATGATTAGTTCGATGTCCGTTCAATCATTCACGTCGATTCTAGGTATACATATATATATATATATATAAAGTGGGCGAAGTTAAGACATGCGCCCCAAGAGGGCGGAGGGTATCTTAATGCGCCAGGAAAACAATTATTATCCGTTGATACTTGCTTACTTCAGGTGTGAAACAGTGATTGATAATAATATATATACATATATACAACCACGTTCTCTATTAATAAAAAAAATACTCCTATTACTATGATCAGTTCGATGTCAGTCGCAATCATTCACGTCGATTCTAGGCATATATATATTTCGGTCCCAGTGCTTCTCGCCCAGGAACTGCCGCTTCCCGCGCCGAGACATCAAAGATAAGAAAGTATGCGAACTTAGGCCGGGCGTACCACTTTTCACCCTTCGCATTCGAGACGCTGGGTGGCCCTGGGCTCCTCACAACGACGCTAATTTCCCAGGTTGGCAGCGCTTTACAGCAGGCTACGATGGACAAGAGGGCGGGCACTTTGTTCTGCCAACGACTTTCCCTAGAAATTCAGAGAGGTAACGCGATTTCGGTGCTCGGAACTATGAAAGACTGGGTGGACCAGCGTCTTCGCGTCAGGGGTCGGGCAAGACTCCCACTCGGACACGAGTGATAGATGAGGAGTGAGCCATCGGCGCCGTGGATTTAAACATTTACATGTATATATTAAATTCCTAAATATATATATATATATATATATATATATATATAAAGTCCGCGCAGTTAAGACATGCGCCCTAAGAGAGCGGAGGGTATCTTAATGCGCCAGGAAAAAAATTATTATCCGTTGATACTTTCTTACTTCAGGTGTGAAACAGTGATTGCAATAATATATATACATATATACTACCACGTTGTCAATCAATCAAACAAAAAAATATATATACACATTTAGAATGAACACGTATACTCATGTATGTATGTTTGTACATGTATGCATGTTTCCATACTTTATGTATTGTATATTAGCACAGATTATCAGGCGAGCCATCTACCGGTCAACAAGGCCGTTAGCAACAGATCTTGGCGCATTTGATAGTTAGCGCTTATTTGCGCCGTGCGCGATTGAACAGCGTTGCCGAATCAAACGTTTTCGTCTTGACAAATCAATTGAGGAGCAACACATCAAGTACTGAAGCGTTTTTTCGGCCAAATAAAATGTCACTGCCCTGGACCAGGTGCCTCATTTGCCCAATTTAGCATCTGCAGATGAAAATGTTCCGCTCCCAAAACTAAAACCCAAAAATGAAAGGCCGTGCTTTCGATTTGATTCCACACGTTCAGCAGCAGCAGAGCGTGCCGCGCGTATTAGGACGATTTTAAAACGGGACATTCATGAAGTCACGCTGCTGACGACACTGCATGGCCGTCTAAAAACACATGCTTTGGGCTTGAGAGGGGCTTGTATATTGAAAAGTAGTAGAGGAATAACATTTATCACGTCATTACTGTATGTGCTTTTCATCGTGGCAATTTCAAAACATAGTAGACGCTAAATATATATATATATATATATATATATATATAAATGCGCTTGTGAGCTAGCTTAAATTAGGTGAGCGATGCGTTTTAAACGGCGCACATTGCATGTTAGACGCCCAGCGAGCCGTCGCTCTTCTTCCGAGCAGATGTTCCGCTCGAAATAGCGCAGGCATCCGGCAGAACAGCGGCCACAGCACCGAAACAACACATGATATTGAGACAACACAGCAGCAGCAGCAACAACAAGAACAACAACAGCCACAGAGCAACAACAACAACAGAGCAACAACAACCGCAACAACAACAACAACCGCAACAACAACAACAACCACAACAACAACAGAGCAACAACAACAACCACAACAACAACAACAACAACCACAACCACAACAACAACAACAACAATAACAACAACAAAAACAACAACAACAATAACAACAACAAAAACAACAACAACGCCACTACCACCACCACATGCCATTGAGACGTGCCAGCGTACCACTCAGCGCGGTAGAAGACCACGCCGGCTACAGCGGCTACAGTGGGGGCTGCTTTGATGTCGAAGGCTTCATCTTCTCCTTCGCCTCCATTTTTTCCTGAACTGATCCTGCTCATCCTGCTCATCTTACTGTTGCTCCAGCTGCTGCTGATGCTTCTGCTGCTGCTGCTGCTGCTGTTGTTGATGTTGCTGACGCTGTTGGATGCCGCGCGTCGTTGCTACCTGTATGCCTCGTATGACTTGATTTGGCTTGTTGTTGTTGTTGTTGTTGTTTTTGTTGTTGTCGTTTCAACTACTACCTTACTACTACTACTGCTGCTGTAACAACCTGACTTCTATTTTCAGTTGGCATATTTCATCACTTAGCCGCGCCCAAATATATATATATATATATATATATATATATATATATATATATATATATATATATATATATATATAATATAAATAAATGTGTTTGTATCTTCCTTAGCTTGTCACTTTAAAGAAGCCAGCCTTTAGACACACACGGACGATAGTCGGCGGACAGGCGGACTAACCAACGGGGATGGACTTGCGGAGACGTGATTGCCTACATGCTGGCTCTTCTAATGGCTCTACTACGGGCCGAGTATGACGCCAAGATGGTAACGTCAGCAACAACTAGTCGGTCACTAGCAGTAACAGGGCCAATAACGGCAATGACATGGTGCTGCGGCTGCCACAAGGAATGCTGATGGCGAAGGAAACAACCCTAGATGCCTCCTCAACATGTGCCCGGCCCTCGATGCGGCCTCATCAAAGGTATGCCTTGCCTCACTCACGGCGATTCCAAGCCCGTAGAACAGCGACGAAGGATAGCAGCCCAAAAAAAAACCAAATAAGCTCCATTAAAAAGTTTTCATTTTGAATATCAGTAACAGGAGCCAGTCCTGACGGCGTGTGCAGCGAAGGTGACGTGCCGGATCGCGCATATGGGCTATGGCGTTCTACTACTATTACTACTTTGTTTTTCATTAAAGTATATTTTACAACTTTTCACTGTTACATTTTTCAAGGGAGCTGCTTGCGCTTCACTTTAATGAAAAATTTGAGGTTTTTTGATGTTCCCCGTGACTTCTCGACTGCTAACTTTGGTCGCCCGCTTCCGGCGCTCCTTGCGGACGTTGTCGGCGCCCTTAGGACTCTCTCTACCAGGCTCACTCCTTGATCACTACTACTACTACTGTGGTATCCTCCATACGCATGTGCCCGTTCCTTCCTTCCTTCTTTTGGTCGCATCTCGTATATCGTAATCGGTTCTTCACGTGAAGACCTGACGCGAAGCCGCAAAAAGTCTACTGCCCCCGCTGCTGCTATGACTTTTACAACAACCTTTTGTCTATGTATTTGTTTGGGAGTGAGAGGGGAAAACGCGGTGCTTTCTACACATCATATTGCTTTCACGCTCTTTAATTGCGCATGCGCGATCGTGTTCTGGAAATGTCCGGAATTACAGTAAAATATGCGTCGGTGCACTACCAGCAAGAAGGCTGGTAGTGCACCCACAGTCCCAGGCGCTCCTGCTGTAAGAGTCAGTACCCTTCCGAAAACAGTATTGGATGTTCAACAGGGAGCCCTCCTCCGCAAGCTCGTGTTCCAGCCTCTGAACGGGAATCCGATTCATTGCCTTACCAACCGCACGTCATAGAAGTAACGGTCTTGTCCATCACCCGAAATTTCCGTCATTTGTCTTCATCCAGGCTCCTTGCGAATTGCTAAGGGTTTTCTCTCTGGCGACACCTCCTACAGATACGAGCGGCGAGTACCGGTTGGACTTTTGTTCGCGCCTTTCTTTTTTGCTTGCTCCACAGTGTCGTGATTCCCCGGATTATGGCAGCGTAGAGGCAGCGTGGATGGTCCGTTAACTCTCGCGAGTATTCTTCTAGTTTCCTCCCTTGCATCATGGGCCCTAGACGTGATTCGAACTAGACTCTGTACCGCCTTTATTGGCTTGGTAGAAATATAGTTATGTGTAACGGTGCACCGACCCTACCGAATGCTGGCTGTATTGACTGTCCAAAAAGGCGTCATTCTCTTCACATTCGCTAACGATGATCAGAACAATTGCTTACCAGCGCACCTAATAGAATAATCGGTCAGTAGGCCGCTGACCCGCCTTGTTTCCGCATCAGAGCCAGCCTCGTTCGCTTGCACTCTCTGACAAACTGCAGCTTCTTAGAACCGCTGAGGCCTCATTCTGCCGTAACGGCCTCGTCAAAATCCCTGGTCATCACCTTGACCACTTGACCGAGAGTCTTCACTGCTGGTTCGAAGTTTGCCTCTTTGTTTAAATCATTGGAAAAGGCGTCCACCGCTTTGGCCTCCTTTATCTGAGGGACAGGCAGGTCGCTTTTCAGATTTGCTCTATTCTTTTAATTTCAATACCTAGCTCGTCCATTTGGACAGTTGTTCTAACCTCCTTGTGCGTATCGGCGGGCGACTCACTGTTTACCAGTGGTGACGATGACGGCGCCTATTGTTGTCGATATTCTTTCCTCCGTTTGCAATTTTCCTCTGCGTGTAACTCCCATTTGTACTCCGCTGATGGAGGGGTACATGTTCACCACGTTTCTGGCTCCACCACGTTGCTATCCTGCTAGCTACAAGCTATCCGGAAGGCTCCTCTCCATCGGCATCCTCCTTTCCTTTTTTTCTCTTGGAGGTCACGAACCATTAAACCCTCTACATCCAAGGTAAACTTTTTCGGGCTAACCCTCAGCCAACATTTAACGTCCACGGGACTGCTTTCGCACATTGCTTCGTAACACGGACCCCATAACTACAAATGTGCAACGGTGGGGCTTGAACCCGTGCGTGCCTATGTGTCTCCCCTGGTTGCGAGGCGCACGCGAATTCACCACGCCACCCGGCTTCACCCTACATCCAAGTTGTCGCGTATTGTTTGGACTGCTTTTGAAATCACACGAACTCCGCCGCCTGCAACTTTAGCACTAACAGGGCTTACTATTAAATACCGTATTCTTCCGCTGATGCAGACATCTTTTCTTTCATCTGCAGCTCTAGCACAACAGAGCATATTATCAGGGTCGTATTCTTGCGCTGATGCGATGATTTTCTTTCATCTGCTTTTTATCTTCTTTTAGGTTAGCTTTCAGTAGATCTTTGGTTCGGTTGTTCTTGAGGGTTCTAGTCGCCCTAAAGTAGTCTCTTGCTGTTCTTGACTCTCTCCACATCTGCGGTGTCATTTGTCAGCTTTTCGAATTATTTCGACTTTCGAGCCGCCCATGCCGCTTTAATGCCCTGCCGAGTCTTTCGTTACAAGACTACGCCGTCGGAGCTTTCTTCCTAGACTCTTGGCTGATCTACTTATGGGTTATGCTGTCGATGCCGATGAAAATTCGATCCGAAAAGTCGATCAAAGCGTAAAAAAAGACGTTCAAATGTTTGCGGGTGCTGACAGACGCTGCCACCCGACTGAAACACGGGTGGTTTCTTTATGTGGTTTGTCTGGTAGAGCAGTTCTTCGTTCAGCTTCAATTTGCTTCACTTCGGCCGGAGTTCTCACGATCACATTAATGCATACAATTCGCAATACACATATACTCGACACACTAAGTTTCACGCTATTTCGCGAGATGTAACTACTCTTTTTGGAGTCTGTTAAATTCGCGGTTACTTCACTCTAAGGCTACTTTTGACACAATGAATGCTGACCACGACAACAACGACAGCAACAACATCATCGGCAGCAGCAGCAACAACAACATCATCATCAGCATAACAACAATAACAATGTCAACGGAAAACCAACCATTGACGGACACCTAATTAGAAAAACGCAGGCGCATACCCCACCCGTCTCGATGACGGCGGCTTGAATTTGGTATAGGCTCTTGGACGGCCCATACCAAAATGAATGTCGCGTCTTTCGATGATTGGACGCAAAGTACCTCAGTACTCGATGCTAACAAATGGGTAGCAGTAACTGCGGCATCGAGCCACGAAGCCGCGGCCGGTAGCATGAAAACGCGGAATGTACTTGAACAAGTTCGACTATGATTGATTGATTGATTTATTATTCGCTTGGCATGCATACCTAAATACACATGTCACCCTTTTTTATCAGGGGCGCTTAGAGCGGCAGCATATATGTTACCTATGCATCTGAATAATCAATGTACACTTCCATACCTACTGAGTATTTGCTTTCCATTGGGACAGCCTCTTCTTTGTAATATCGACCAGGTCCTTTCTAACGTTTGGTCCTAGAGCTAGGGCATCCGACAGCTCTATATCTCTGCTTCCCCCTAGGGCTGTACATTCTTTAACAATATGCTCAATTGACTCATTCCCTAGCCCACATGATCGACATTCTGTACTTTGTCCCTCCATATATTTAGCTCTTTGTATCCTTGTATCCAACATCCCTGCCCTGGCATCTGCCAATAGCCCGCTCGCTCTTGAATTATCGTATGCCCATTCTACCCCGCCCCTTTCCGTCTTTTCCTTTCCATATATACTTGCCAAACTCGATCTGGAACCCATCGCCAATTTCCATTTGCCTGTATATGACTTGTTCACCCTTCAATTTCACCATCTTCTCCGATATTCCCGCTCTGGCCCATTGCTGACTATTGTACCCAATCTCCCTAGCTGCAAATTCTACTCTGCGATCCCACTTCGTTTTCATCTTTAGTGCCGTCTTTACCAGCTGCATCTGTTTAACCCATCTTTTATTTGTGACACTTTTAATCCTAACACTAAATCTTAGCTTACTTTGTACTTCCCTTTGTATAAATTTTGACATTCCTCCTTCGCCCTCAAGAAATTCCCTAGCGCAATTAAAACGGCAACCCAATGCAAATCTTATCACTTCTCTTTGTATTGTTTCTAACTTCTTTCCTAACCCCGCGCTGTGGACCAGAGAGGCATTAGCAAAGGTCAATCCTGGCACATACATGGCCTTCCATATATTCCTTGTTACTATATATTTGTTAAACCCCCAGAGGCCCTTACACCTTACTGCATTTCTTCCTCTTTCAGCTTTCTTCCTCCGTAATATATCTTCTTTTTCTAGATAATTCCCCCCTGTAGTCATTGTCACCCCAAGATACTTGTACTCACTTTTATACTCCAATTCCTTCCCCTGTACTACAAGCTTTCTTTCCTCCCTAATTCCGTTAAGTACTAAAATTGCGCTCTTTTTTTCATTAAACACCATGTCTAGTTCCTCCGCTGCTTCCCCACATGCATTCAAAATTTGTTGAACTTCGCTAGTGCCCCGCCCTAACACTACCATATCATCAGCAAACAGCAGCACAGGTGTCTTGATATATACACCTTTTTCCCCTATCTGCCACCCCAAACCCGTTTTATTAATCCTTCGCGCTATTCTCTCTATATACATAAAAAAAAATAACCGATGACAACGGACAGCCTTACCTGACCCCCTTAGCGTCTATGAACTCTCTAGATTGTTCGGCTGCTATTATTATTCTTACCGTGTTATTTCTGTAAATTTCTTCCAGCAACTCTACCCAACTTCTCTCCAAACCCTCCTCTAGCATAATTTTATACAACTTTGTTCTGTCCACCATATCATATGCTTTCTTAAGATCTAAAAATCCTGCCACACACCCTTGTCCCCGCAATCTCGATGTTTCGACAACCTGACTTAGTAGGAAAAGGTGATCGTCTAGCCTATCTCCTTTCCTAAATCCGCATTGCCATTCTCCTATGTTCTCATTTGTCTCCAGAATATTCTGCAGCCTATTCTTAAACACTTGCATAAATATTCGATCCGCTATAGGTGTAATTGTGATCGGTCGCCTATTTTGTAGAGTGTCATTATCTACCCCCTCCTTGGGAATAAGAGAAACTCTTCCCTTGCGCCAACCCTCGGGGATTCTGCCCCCTCTAAATATATTATTAAATTGCTTCGTTAGATAATGCACGTACTCTTTTCCCAAAGCCTGTACAATTCCTACCGAAATCCCGTCAAGACCACACGCCGTTTTTGGATTCATTGTTTTTAACACGCTTTCGATCTCATCTGCTGTGGTTGTAGTTCTTGTCTTTTCTATACTGCTCACGTTAGTCGTAAAAAATAGTGCTTGTAACGCGGTGTTCCATTTCATCTATTGTGTATGTTCTGTCCTGGACGTTATTTGTCATCCTTGTTTTTCCTGTCTGACATAGTCCCAAAACTGTTTGGCTCGCTGGCCCTTGGGGGCCCCTAAAATCCTGTTAAATTCTCTCTCGTCTGCGTTTTTAATTGCACCCTGTATTAACATTTGAGCTTTATTCTTGGCTTTCCTTGTAATTTTCCCAATACTTTTCTGCCTTGTCTGTGTCCCTTCCCATTACCTTTCTATAGCTCCTTACTCCACCTTTTCCTTTCCATTATTGCCGTATTTATTTCATCACTCCACCATCCTCGTTCTCCTCCCTTTTGAACTCCCCTCCCTATCTTACAACACTTGTCATATACTATAGTGTTACAACTAGCTGGTACTGTTGATGCTGCTGCTGCTGGTAATGATTATTTGAGACTTCTTTTCTCTGTGTACAGGTATATCTGTATGTGCGTGTCATTGTTTACGTGCAAGTGTTTATGTTTTGTTTTTGTGCGACTAGCTACAATTACGTCGATGTCTAAATACCGAGAAGGAGAAAGAAGAAGAAGAGGAAGTTTAAGCAAAGAGACAGGGGGGATATCTTTGATTTTCCACGTTCAACTACTGAGCTGTTCGTGCTGCGGCCGGCTGGCACCAGTAGGGAGGCAGCTGAGAAGAAGAAGAAGAAGAAGAAGCTAAGAATGATGATTCCCGTGTAGCAGAGTCATCTTGTTGAAGCAGCAGCAGCAGCAGTAAAAGAAGTCATTACTCTATACGAAGAGCTCTTTATTGGACCTTGTTTAAAATAAAGTGCGCGCCCGTGCGTCCATAGATCTAAAACTAGTACCAATTATTACGCTTCAAAAGGTAGACATTCAGTAGTTGTTTTTGTTGCTGTTGTTGTCGTTTTTGCTGTTGTAAGGAAATTAAGATAAGGAATGTGAACGATCTTTGAACGATTGCCTAAATGAGAGTGAATAAATAAATACATATATAAATCAGTGCATGGGGGGTGGAGAGATGAATGGACGTAGACATGACGATGATGAAGATGATAATAAGGAAGAATTATTGAATGATGATGATGGTGATGATGAATTGATTAATTATAATATTGATGATGGATGAGTTGGTGGAGCAATGATGATGATGATGATGGTGGTGATGAGGATGATCGACTGGGCCGTCTGACTACGACGGCGATTGAATAAACCACAAAGCCGAAGTCGAAGGAAAGGGCTGTTTCCTGCCAGAAGGGGGGGGGTGGGCCAGTGTCACAACCCCCCCCTCCCTCAACCTACAACAAGCGCAAATATACACACATACACAAGGTATAAGCACACACAGTATAAACACGCTCGCGTAACTATACAGACACACATACATACATATATATCCCGATGATGATACCACGATCCGTTCGAAAGCTGTTGTTGTAGCGGATCACTGCTGGGTCGTCCACCGTTGTTGTTGTTGTTGTTACCGTTGTTGTTACGTTGTTGTTGTTACCGTTGTTGTTGTTGTTGTTGTTGTTGTTGTTGCTGTTGTTGTTGTTGCTGTTGTTGTTGTTGTTGTTGTTGTTGTTGTTGTTGTTGTTGTTGCTGTGTTGTTACCGTTGTTGTTGTTACCGTTGTTGTTGTTACTGTTGTTGTTGTTGAATGCTCTAGCTCAGTAGCTGATCGCCGTAGTACTTCATTAGCTCGGTGCTCGATTCTACCTATCTGCCGGTCTGTCTGTCTGTTGGCTTGCCTGCCCAAATATTTATCCGTCTGCGCATGGAAAAGCTGCAAACGCGGGAGGAAGAAATGCGTCTATTTCTTTATTCATGTCATTGCCATCTGGTCTGCTGTCGAACGAAACCATTTACATGGATAACGTAAGCGTCGCCAACGTAAGACGTTGTTGTTGTTGTTGTTGCTATCGATGATGGTTTTGTTGTTGTTGTTGTTGGTGACGATGGTTATAGTGTTGATAATGTGTCGGTTGGTGCTGATGTTGTTACTGCCGCATGCCAGCGTAAACAAATCCGCTTCTTCCTTCACTCGTGTCATTGGGAGAACATATTGTCAACCAATCTGTAACAACCACTGCCGCTAATGCTACGAGTGTGTGTGTGTGTGTGTATATGGAGAAATGCCGATGGGCAAAGCAAAAACATATGGGCATCAAACAGAGAGTGGTGGTCGGGGTAGGAGAACTCGCTATCCTAGTGGCAGTGTAAAGCTGGAACAGAGAGAAAACAGTTCATTGGATATATATATATCCAATGATCTGTTTTCTCTCTGTTCCAGCTTTACACTGCTGTCTTTAAAACTTGCAGAATTTGGGAAAGTTAGAATACAATAAAAAAACAAATTATAAATATATATATATATATATATATATATATATATATATATATTTATAATTTGTTTTTTTAATGTATCTTAACTTTCCAAAATTCTGCAAGTTTAAAAAATATTGCTTCGGAATAATATTGTCGCGTTGGGATTGAACCTGCGACTTTCAGTCATGTCGTCTTGTGAACTAATATATATATATATATATATATATATATATATATATATATATATATATATATATATATATAATGATTAGTCAACAGGAAATAGTTAATTCACAAGCTATTTGGCGGCGTGTGCATTGTACTGCCGGTGATCTACTGTGGTGCATTATCGGTCGATGGGCTTCGTCTTGTGGTTAGGTTGCAGTGTGCCCGATCAAGCGAATGTCGGCGGCTGGCTTTCGGGGCCGAGGCAAAGGGAGTGATGCATCAGAGCTATGTGGAGGCGGTATGGGGCGATGACGACGGCGGCGACGACGACGACGACGGCTGGTTGTTGTTGTTGTTGTTGTTGTTGTTGTTGTTGTTGTTGTTGTTGTTGTTGTTGTTGCTGTTGTTGTTGCTGTTGTTGTTGTTGTTTTTGTTGTTATTGTTGTTGTCGTTGTTGTCGTCGTGGTCTTCGTCATCGCTATCGCTATGCGGACATGCTCGACATGCAATGACGCTGTGTCGGTGTGTGAAAAGCAGACGAGTGCCGGAGCAAGCTGCTAAAGTGCGCGGGCGTCTATCTGTCTGTCTGCCGGTCTGTGTGTGCACACGTGAAGCGGCGTCCGAATAAAGGATGATCATCGAAGGAAAACTGCGCTGGCGGCGACAACAACCACAACCACAATCACAACAACCACAAAAACAACAACAACAACAACAACCACAACAACCACAACCACAACTACAATCACAACAACAACAACCACAACAACAACAACAACAACAACAACAACCACAGCAACAACCACAACAACAACCACAACAACCACAACCACAACTACAATCACAACAACAACAACCACAACAACAACAACCACAAGAACAACCACAGCAACAACAACAACACCGGCGGCTGCGGCGGCGGAAGAAAAGTCCGACGAAATGTTGGCCGACTTGCTTGATTGGTGTCAACAACGAGCTGCCAACACTTGTCTGGTGTGGGCGGCGGTGGCGGCAACGATAACAGGTGGCGTGGCTGCTGCTGCTGCTGGCGATTGTGATGGCAGATGATGATGGTGATGAGGATGATAATGTTGATTTGGTGGTTATACTGCTGGTGCTGGTGCTGCTGCCGCTGGTGTGGTGGTGGTGGTGATGATGATGATGACGATGGTGATAGGTGATGGTTGTAGTAATCATAATGACTATTCATTCTTCGTTTGTTCGTCATCGTCGGGTCCAGGATCATCATTGGAGTTTGGCGCCACCGTTGTCTACGCCGCAAGTCAGGCGACCAACCAACCATCCAACGAGCCAGCCAGCTAATATATAGATGGACCACGATGATCTATATATCTGTGTGGAGTATCTGTCATTGTATATATGTATGCATATATATATATATATATATATATATATATATATCACCCTGAATGATTCATTACATTGAATAAATGAACTTATAATAATAAAATAATATATATATATATATATATATATATATATATATATATATATATATATATATACATATACACATATATGTCTGCTACGCAGATGTATAAGTGATTCTACTGCACTTCACAAACGCCAGAGGCTGTTTTGGTATCAAGTTCTCAGTACAGTCGCGCCCCCAGTACTAGCGACTCACCCTCGAAAAAAAGTAACCCAATAATTCTGCAGGAAAATCAAGCAGAGAAAGAAACCAATGAGGGGCAAAACAAAACAAAAAAGAGAAAACCCGGGAGCACTATCATGAGCGATGATATGACGATATGATGATATGATAAAATCCGATGGGTATGACAGACAGGTTTCCACAAATACATCGCGAAGACGACGACGACGACGTCAACAACGAGGCTAGCGGAAGTTGCGAAAAACGCCCCCTATAGGTGATAATGACGGCCGGCCGGCGGGCCAGCGATGACCGCCCCACCCCGACCCGCGTTGGGAGCGCAATGCAAAGCAAGCAGTGGAAGGGGGTAGTCGCAGTGGTCTTATAGCTAAAAAAAACCGCACCAATAGCAGCCAAAGTACTATATATCTTCTTCAGTATACAGGCGTTGGCATAAAAGGCAGTGTCAGGTAGGTAAGTGTCAGTTCAATCTGCAACAGAAAGGCGGACTGAAAGGGGGTGCTGGCATATTGGAAGCTGTGCTCCAAACACGTGATGCGAGCTATGCTAACTACGCACACACTAGTGGGCATAGTTGAACAGTATCGGTAGAAGTTAAAGCTCGCTACACTTGGTTTTTGTTTATCATTACCCTTAAAGACCACAACTACCATTGCTTCTAGTATCAACATGCTGCTAGTATTGGTAGTAACAACTAAACTAGTATCGATGATGATGACAATAGGCGCGTGGTGATGATCCACGTTCATTCAGCGGCCGTAACGGTGCCGCTTAATCGACTATCTCTCGACTGTATATATATATATATATATATATATATACACAGACTTGCTGGTCTTCTGGCTCTAGTTGTGCTCAAATTGTCACAATGCCAATAGGCGCGTACACACACACACACAGATGTCCACTTAGAGACGCAGACGCCCACCTGCACGTGTATTTGCGAGCGACGACGCGCACCACGTCACCGAAGTCAACGAGGTCGAGGCGGACGAGAGGGCGGTAATCGGACGGGCCGCCAGACAGGCAGGCGTTGTTAATGAAGATCGAATGGAATCGAGGCACGCATTTAAAAACATAACAGCGAAACAGTAGACCCGGTGTACAGAACAACACCGATAAAGAAACCACACAGAATGAAGCAGAATAAGAAAAGCAGAGAAGGAAAAAGCTAGAGAAAAAAAGAGGGATGGGGAGGTGGGAAGAAAGGGCAGGATTACCCTACCTCTTGGCATTGTACCGTTGTTTCCGAGACAACCGGTGTGCAAAGGAAGTCATGAACGTCGTCAATCTGCTGTCGCCACCAGTTGTTGCCCATGTTTGCCTATTGCGATTGCGTTTCTAATACCAGAGCGAGCTACGACAGATAAATTAGCGGGTCTTCAGAGCTCTTTGGCGCGAAGCTCTTCATGACCGCGCGCCTGCATGCACGGTCATGATGAAATGACAACGTAAAGCGGAAGGAAAGGTTCGTGAAGCCCGCCGCATTAGAAACCTTCTGTTCTGCACTTTGCAATTGACAATAGTTACGGTAGCATATGGTAGCTTAGTGGCAGTCGTTGTATTATGAATGAACTAGTTGTTCGCGGGAATAGAATCCCGCGAAACGGCTCACCAATACGGATGCAGCAGTTACCGTCCCCATTTCCGTCACCCGCTTCCCGGGTGTTAACTAGATGGGGAGTATCTTTCGTGGTTTTGCCACCACCGCGTGCGTGTCAGAGCTAGGGCAACAACCAAAAGTGTTCAATTTAGTATAGGCATTTCACTAGGTCTCCAAATCCTTTTTGTCAACGGCACGACTACCGGTTAAAATGTTGTTGCACTACCCCATTACCTACGTCTACGAGGCGGGTTCAATTGAAAAGGTACGTCAGAACAACTGGCTAAAGATGCAAAACGTCATCAAAACCGGTAAAATTTGAATATGCCGCAATGAGTTAATAATGTAGCGAGGCATCTTGGCGAAAGGAGTGTGCGCCGTGGTTGTGTGTGCATGACGGACGAGAGAAGCAGGAATTGTGCATGACGGACGAGAGAAGCAGGAATTGTGCGTTCCGCGCAATTGACGCGGCACTGCATGTGGGGACATCATGGCGTTCCCATTGCAAAAATCGACGACTGAGATGCAGCGAGGTATTATCAGATTCTGGACTATGGAAGGCGTTGTAACCGTGTACAACGGGTTCCAAAGAAGCTCAGCAAGCCGCAAAAGAAACTGCGTATGGGCCTAACGCTGCAACACGTGTTCATCCAGCATCAGAAAGACCCCGCTATTTTTGAAACGATCGTCACTGCGGCGAGAGTGCCATCACATCGAGTAACGGAACCACAATGGGAGAGCGTGCGTCAACAACTACCCCTAAAACAAATTAAATGCGCTTCAACTTTGACGAATGACTGAAGGACACAGTCGACAACTGGCTCTGGTCACAGCCGCAGGAATTTTAGGAACAGGGAATCCTTGGGCTCGTAAAACACGGGATAGTTGTGCTCAAGCCTCTGGTGATTATTTTAAATTACCTCAATAATACCCACAGCGACGTATAATCGGACTGCAGGATACGTTTTCTCTCCTTAGCTTATGCAGCCTTCTCGCATTCTGCATGCAGCATCATATACTGAAAAAAACGCTATATATATATATATATATATATATATGCATACATAAACAAACGTTGCGTAGGAAACTGTGACTAGTTGTGGACAGTGCGTTGACATACGCTGTCAACCAACCAACACTCGTAAAATATACATTACGTCTTCCAACATGTCAGCCAAACAGTTATGTCTCGCTTTGCTCAGTACGCATGACAGCCCTTCAACACTGTCAATGGTCTTGTAAAAAGCCCTTCAACTAGTCTATATCGTTTGCTGTTGTTGTTTTGTTATGAGTCCGGTGGCCACGTCGATAATCCCGACTGGTCTTCTGTACACGATATAGACGTCTATAAGCGAATCCTGCTAGTTCTGGTTATATATATATTTTTTTTTGTTACACACTCTTTAGCAGGGGGCTTTATTTGAACAGATCAATTTGCTTGTGCGAAATTCGCGCGGTTAGGTTCGTCATCTCTAGTACGTTAGCTTAATTTTATTGAGTTGACCTGCTACTATTGGTTGTTACGTGTTTGACACATATATATATATATATATATATATATATATATCGCGCTTTGATTGTGGCAGTAATATGTGTGTCGTCCGCAACTAAACGGAGTTGTTGTTAAATTTGAGTAAGCAGCAATGACTGCAGAATATAATTGCTGTTACATTCAGAAGCAACCTTAGTGAGACAAAAGCGACTGTCTCAGGCCACGACTCCAATTGTTGTAACTCTTACAAAGCTATCCAGAGAGAGTATACATGCTGCTGTGCCAACAAGTGTGTAAGCTTAGGATTGATCTATATTGAAAGGCAGATCATAAACGTTTTTATTTATTGTTTTGCCAGCATTATAACTAGTAGACATATTGGGTATACTATAACTAGTAGATGCATTGTGCGTATTATAACTAATAGACGCAACCAAAACACCATACATAACAAACGCCTTAATTCCATATAAGGGCGAGGGGAAGAAGTCATTGTTGCTAAGATGCCCGCTAAGATAATCATGCGGCCATTTCTACAACACATATAAATCTAGCTAAGTTATCAACCAAACAGCCTGTAACATTTTTTGTTGGCACGTGTCCCGCTGATAAATTCGGAGCGACTACCTTACAGTGTTAATTTGGCAGTTTTTCTAGGTTTGTTGTGGAAGGAATTCTCTGGTGATATCGTATGTCCAGATTAACGCGCTATCATTTCCATTATAATGGTGTGCGAAAGTGTCGACGACAATGAATCACACACAGGCAGCATCGCCGATCACACAGCCTCATCGCAGATAAACACCGTAAACAAGGTAGTTTTAGGTCATCGACATATTTCAAATCCTAATCTTGAACTTGATCCAGCCAATCGACTGCCACGTTGGCTCACCGTACGACGTACGTTTCTGTCCCTGTTAACTCAGAACGGAACAGAAGCAACAACAAGAACACTTGCACAAAAGCGAGAATCACACAAAAACATTTCATTGCAATTTAAATAAAATCTCACCGCTGTTTAAGAAAAAGGCGGTTTGCAAACAGCTGAGCATTGGCACTGAAGGTGTACATTTCATTTCGACAGCTCTAAAGAAAATGTTTACGAGAAAGACACAGACGGAGAGAGATAAAGCGAGGGAAGTGCTGGACTAACGAAGCATGTTTATGGTGGATACGGCAGCTTACCTGCTACTCCTTACAACTGCTAATGCCACTCGGCGCCCATTGCTGCGCAGCAATATAAGCAAATAAAAAGATGCTTACAAAAGGTACCCCGTTATATGACCGTGTCATTTCACCCCTTCGCCTTAAGGCTCCGTTTGTCTTCTTCACTAACGTATTCTGTTCCTCAATGTTAGTGTTCTGTCTGCTCTATATTAGAATATACAGCTACTGTTGCGACGGTTATAGATTATTATGTATATAGATATGAATGACATTTCTTTGAATAAATTGAATAGGGCAATGGCGATTCACCATTTTATTGAGACAGCTGCGTTTTGTGTTTTTTTGTTGTTGTTGGTTATGACCGATTATAGTCTACTTCGGCATTCAGTTTGGCCGGATTGGAACTTCGAAAGCAATTTTAAGAGTAGCCGGTTCTGAATTCAAACCCACGATCTCCAAAATGCAAAGTCATGGCTTTGCTACTAAGCCCTATTCTGGGTCATGATATACTTAAGATACGAAATCTGCCGAAAAAAACGAGGACTTGTGTTTTTACCCAGTCCTTTTATATACATTTGTTTCTTCTAAAATAATATTTTCCAATTAAATGCGCAAACACACTTTTTCAAAATGTTTCTCAAATTCGAGATTTTTCGAAATTCAAAATGCCCTTTATTTATCCCAATCTCGGAAAACAAAAGAGTCACTAAAGTCCAAGTGAACAAGATGATTATGAGAGGATAGAGAGCGAATTGTTCTGCAGATCATTCAACACAAAAAAGGAAAGCAAGTTGGTGCGTAGTGGTAAAAACGTATCGACGGGACGGCTTTTATTCTTTTACGGCGAACAGGGTCAAGCGATTTCTGTACAAGTTTGCGGTGGTTCCCTTTAGCGATCGAAGACCCACATCAAATACACTTTTTGCTTGCACTTTTGCGTCATTTTGTTTTTTGCAGAAAAACCTGGCGCCTATGGACCCTAAGAACTATTCATTCGACAAGCGCGACGTATATGGTTGGAAGAGGCACGCAATACATTTCATATCGATAACTATACTATATTAGCCTAATGACTCGTTAGCTCCCACGCGGCCACCTGCTAGACCAAACATCTTCACGTTTTAACTACGCGTATATAATTTCTGCCACATCATTATTGTCGTTTTTTCGTTGTTGCGTTTTTTTCTTTGTTTTCGGTTCAGGCTTAATGCTGTAGTTACTATAACGACTGCTTGATTCTCTATACTAACCAGCCGTTACTTTGATTGTTTTTGTCACTTTTGAGTTTCATGTGCTTACTGTTTGCTACTCGAGTCATTGTTGTTGTTGCTGTTGTGGCGTGTGTTCTTGTCATCGCCGTCGTTGTCGTTATTTCATTGTGACTATCGCTGCGCCGGTCTGTCTTCTATCACATGGTTACCTTTGCTGTTTTGTTTGTTTTCAAAATCGCCCTGATTGTTGTGTTCGATTTAGGCGTCATCAAGGTTCTTGAATTTGGTCATATGCTGACGCCCACTTGCTGATGCCGTCCATTCATCGATCGAATATCATTTTCACGATAAAGGTCACGGTTTTTGACTGGTCAACCTTGCTGTGAGGATCCTGGCAATACAATAATGTTTCTACTCCGACGACCACTGCTGCGTTCGCATAGGTGCTGCGTTAGGTATTGTCCTGCCTGGCCTTGCTACTCTATAAATCGTTGAATTTAGTAGCACCTCTGCTACTCGGCGGATGATTGCGAACTTCGTCTGGCTTCCGGTGCCGGGGTATCGTTCGTTAGGCAACTGTTACCGTTTCGTAATGCCCGTGTACGGTTTTTTCGTGGATGTCTTGGATGTGTCGTGGATTATGTCGTGGGGATGATCTTTAATCCACTCTGGCATTTCCCTTGTCTAAATTGGGAACCGTAAAAACCAAATAAAGAGTAGCCGGTCAGGGTCTCGAACCCAGGCCTCCCGAATGCAAGGCAAAAGCTTTGCCACTAAGCCATCTTGCTCGGTAAAATCTTACCTATCTGTGACCTACCTATTCATCTCGCACTGTTAACCTAAGGCTGGCATGTGTCGTCGGTGACTGCCGAAATCGCCGCAATGGATCTCGCGGCTGCTTCACGATTTCCACAGGGCCGGTCGGACAGAAGCGATTCATCATCAATCAGTCATTATTCGATCGAGCGATCAATTAATCTCCTCCGCCGCCGCCGCCATCATCATCATCACTCTTGTTGTATTACTGTGTGTGTGTTTCGTTTACTATGCCTATCACCTTCATTATGATACTGTATACTCTATACTATATACTCATTTATGCTGGAACGTCTACGTATATGTACATTATTATTATTATTATTATTATTATTATTATTATTATTATTATTGTTATTATTACGAAGATTACAGTCACCGTCGCTGCTGCTACTGCTTCAACGACGGGCTACTCTAACGTGTGTCCTGCTGCTGCAGGTATGCCAGCGCTTCGTGCTCTGACTTGTTTTGTATGCGCATGGTGCATTTGCCTCGTTGTTTAGCACCGTCGTCGTTCCGCCCAGCCCAGTGGACAGCGCAGACAAACAGACCGACGGACAGACAGATAGGCACCCGCACGTACGCGCCGCAAAAGACGATCCAGCTCTCCAACGCAGACACGCGAACGAACAAGCGACCGAGCAGACGCCGGGCGGATGTTCGGGGGGATGGGAAGACATTCCGGGGGAGGGGGGTCTGGGGAGATGGGGTAGTCCGGGGGGATGGAGGGTCTGGGAAGATGGGGTAGTCCGGGGTGGGGGGTGGGGGGGTCCGGGGGTGGGGGGGGTCCGGGGGTGGGGGGTCCGGGGGATGGGGGGTCCGGGGAGATGGGGCATTCCGGAGGATGAGGGGCGTTCCCGGGTAAAGGGGCGTCCGAGGGGATGGCGGGAAGACGTTTCAGACGGGGGGAGGGGTGCAGGCAGTTGGGGCGACGACGACATTCCCCCCGATGATACATATACACATGCCGCCCGTCCTTAGCCCACACCGTCTTCTTCGTCTATACGTCGTCGAAGAAAGAAGATGGGTCTCTTATTGATGATCATGCACTATGGATGCCTGCGGCGAGGTCCGATCCACACCGACCAACATGCCACCGATGTAGTTGTTGTCGTTGCTGTCGTTGTTGTTCTTTTTTTGATGCTGGCGTCATCGTAGAAAATCATTGGTTTTAGGAAAAAGAGAGGCTGGGGCCAATTCCGTCGCATCGTTGGTGTCGTATGTAATTAACCTGCGCGTGATATATATATATATATATATACAGTGTACGTGTACAGCCGTGCACAATGTTTGTGCATGTGCGAGCATGGGTGTGCGCAGGTTTTCAAACAACGACAGCGATGAGATGTGATGGTCCGTTTTTGTCTGAGCTATGGGAGTGGTCAGCAAGACACAACTAGATGCTCGATGATGATACATCTACCCGGGTTCCCGGTAACAACAGAAGTTGACTGGCAACGACAACGACAACAACAACGGGCGATATATGGGGGCGCTTGTATTAACATAGTGAGTACTATTATGACTACTACTACTATCACTATTATTAGTACAATTACTAGGATTACAATAGCCACCATCATCGGCAACATTGCCACCAGGCTTTATCACTGATGTGGTGTGCTGATCATAATCAAGCATGCATGCACGATGATAAGCACATGCTGATCACCTTCTTTAGCAGCACTACTTCGCTGTCCGGCCGATATGGTGTAAATGAGTTTTACCAGTAGCCTGGCTCTCTTGATCTGAAGCTATCGGTTGAACATTGCGTTGTACTTCGTCTTGGTTACGGAAACGCAGATTGCAATGTTAAGTATTGTTTGGTGACATCCAGTACATAGAACACGTACCCAGAAATCTCACGAAAGATATCCTGGACGGTTGCTTGAGTTTGACACGCCGGGATCGAGTTTGCGTGCGCTCTTTTATTATGTATCCGTCTCTTTCGATCACTCTTACCTCTTTCCTTCGAGCAACCGAATACGGAGCCATTTAGGGCTTTACGGCAGCGATTGACCATCGGGTTCTGTCAGAGTTTCGGTCAACCATCCTTCCGCCGAGGTTTGACCACCTGATCGACGGCGACGAGTAATTATTTTCTACAATTATGAATTTATGTCCAGAGGCGCTTGCCGAAGGGATGCATTCACTATCATTCGCTCTCATTCATGTCACCAACATGGACCACTTGTTGGCGTTAACGCTGATAAATTTACCGAGCAAGATGGCTTAGTGGCAAAAGCTTTTGCCTTGCATTCGGGAAACCTGGGTTCTGGGAGACCCAGACCGGCCACTTCTAAATTGGTTTTTATTGTTCTCAATTTAGACAAGGTGAATGTCGGAGTGGACTAAAATCGACCATAATCGGGGAAAAAAACGGGGAGGACAGATGTCAGTAAAGATGGTGCATTACCATCCAGGTTACACATCCAGTTTAGTTACAATGAAGAGAAATATGGTGGTTGCGGTTCTCAGCTACTTCAAACAGTAACGTCCAGTTCGCCCTGTATCCCTTCGATTGGTTTCGACGCAAGCTCTCTCTATATCAATACACCACTTTGTGTGCAAATTAAGGTGCAGTATACCTATATACCATAGAATAGAAGCTCCTTTATTCATGTAATAACGGGTAAGGAATGAATGGACGCAGGCGGGGTCTGTGCAGTCGTTCTGTTGTGAATGTCCCTAGCCATGCGCCAGGCGAACATATTATTGACGTGCTTCGTTCTTGCAACGCATCTGGTCACATACATTTGGACAGATATATATATATATATATACATATATATAAACACGTGTTCTTTACAGGCACATATATGTACGTACATTAATTGTTAGGACCTCATTTGGAGTTAAATACCTTTCACAATTTGTACGTATAGCTTATGTGCGTATATATATATATATATATATATATATATTCAGGGTCATTTGTATCAAAATGTACTTCTTTCGAGGTTTGATAGAACTCGGCAAGAACACAACTTTTGCGTATGGAGGGAAGACGCGGAAACGTCTCATTTAGGAGAGCGAGAGAGATGTTTATAAAAGTAGTTAATCTGCTTGTTTTCTCCCACATAGTTGTGCGAAATCTACGTTTGCGGGAGAACCAGTTAACGCATGAAGGAACCGATGATACCGGCGTGTTCGAAGGAAAATTCTGCACAATGGAAAACACTTCATTAGCTTGCGTAACGACAAGCGAATAACCAGATTAAGGAAAGTCATAAAAAGTCGATACGTTACGTTAGCGCTTTTTCATGGAAAATCTTAAAATGTTTCCATTGCGACCAAAAATGTACGTCCAAAGAATTACTCTTACGCAATAGCAAATTTAATGCCCATCATTTTCGTATCAAGGTGATGGTGCTGCGTTACGTAGTTGTCAAGTAACTAAGCGTTTTCGACAGTCATAGTTGTTATGTTTTACGTGCAAGTTTTCACGTTCAGAACCGTAAACATTTGCCAAGACGTTTCCGCTCCCTCCTTTCACTAGGAAAAATTATTTTCTTGCTGAGTTCTACCAAACCTCAAAATATGTACCTAACTTTCTCATACGCCCTATGCAAATATGCATGCCTTCGCTTTCGATATGGCTATCGAAAAAGCTCAGTGACTTGACAACAACGTAACGCAGCACCATCAGTTTGGTACGAAAGTGATGGGCATTAAATGTGCTATTGCGTGAGATTGCTCATTTGGACATACATTTTTGGTCGTAATGGGAAAATTTCACGATTTTTCACAAACAAGCGTTAACAGAATTTTCCTCCAAACACGCCGGTATACTCGGTTCCTTCATGCGTTAACTGGTTCTCCCGCAAACGTAGATTTCGCACAACTATGTAGGAGATGAAAAGGCAGAATAACGACTTTTATAAATTTCATCCTCACTCCTAAACAAAACGTTTCCGCGTCCTCCCTTCATAGGGAAAAATTCTTTTCTTGCCGAGGTCTATCAAACCTCGAAAGAAGTACATTTTGATACGAATGACCCTGTATATATATATATATATATATATATATATATATATATGCGTGCATTGCGTTAAAGGATTGTCTCTGCGAACCCTGTACATTCGCTTGCCCACTGCATCGGACTAGAAACGTTACAAGATGCATGACGGTTCCATCGGCCAAATGTCAAGTTTTGGCATGACCCCAGCAGCAACTAGCAGCAGAGCAGCTAAAAGGAAAACAAATAATCGGCCTGGATCTAAAACGCTCTTTGCAACTCCTTATCCCCTCTTTTATCCTTCTTCAAACGCTCCACCGTCCCGGCTCACTGTCTTTATCGCTAGAGTTGTCGTCTCCATCGACATCGTCGACCACAACTTCATCGTGATCTTGCTGTCGACCTCAACCTCATCGTGATTTTGTTGTCGATCTTAACATCACCATTGTTGCCGACCTCAACTTTACCATTGTCGCCGACCACCCCAACTTCATCGTTGCCGTCAACCTTAGCTTCATCGCCCTCGTCGACCCCGAGATGTCGCACAATTCTTCTCATCGTTCTGTCGCTCAAGCCAGCGTCACGAGCGAGCTGACGCTGAGACACCGTCGGGTTTCTAGCCACTCTTTTACGAACGTGATCGACGAGTTGTGGCGTTCTAACGGATCTTGGTCAACCGGATCGAGGACGGTCTCCGAGATGTCCCAAGTCCTTGTATCTCTAGAATTAAAACATTTTCTTAGGCAGGTTGTTTTTTATTCTAGACCATCATGTGTCCCCTAGGGGCTTGGAACTCACGGTGATTTCTATTTGCAATGCACCGAAGGCCGGACATGTTGAGATATCTAGGGTTTCGCCAACAGCCGTTGTGGTCAGCAGCATAAGTTCTGGTACCTTTGCACAATCCTATACACACTTGTTCGACTAGCTCCCAGGCACCGAACTATTTCAGCAACCGGTAGTCCACGACTGTGCTTGAAAATCACCTTTTCACGATAAAGAGTTACCTCCTCCATCTGTGCGACGGCTCTGCTTTGTGCTAAACGAATTCGAATTCTACGCTACGACGCCACCGCGAGATTCAAATATCAGAAGCGTGGACAGAATATGTGGACTATAGGAAAACTATGTACAGTATTTCTGCATCATGTGTGTATATATGTATATGGACTGTGTCACGCACTGGTAGCCAGCAAGCGGATGTAGTGCTCTTCCGCATAGAAGCCCTAGAAAAAGTATTTCAGCCTGCTTGAAAGTGTGCAAATGGATTTATGAAGTACACTACTAAAGTCGCTCTGTAGACGCGGCCGGTGTGCATGCTGTCTCACTTGCTAACACTTAAATGGGTCAAAATATTAGTGTCTTGGCTTGTCCAGCTCAGCGTACCACTATTGCACATCACTTTTTCGACATGCGATGGAACGCAAGCCTAGGGAGCCGTCTCTCGGCCGGATCTCTAAATTGTCGGTGCGCGTACAGAGTACGTTAACGATTTTTTTTCTCTGGGATATGGCTAAATAAACCCATCTGGAAATGGTCCGCTGTCACGATTGCTTGCACCCTAAAGCTATGCACGTCAACATAGTTGCTAAATGAAACCTACAGTTCCTTCTTCTCTCCTCCACTTTTTTATATTTGCAAGAAGGGTGTTCTGCTATTCCGTCATTTGCTATGGTGTATATATATATATATATATATATATATATATTTGTTCACAGATGCCGCCGCGATATCAAGACAGTACGGAAAACCAAGTCGTTGTCGTCAAAATCATGCACGCACGCATATATATATATATATATATATGTACGCAAGCTATATACACATCCTCACAATATGCACGCATACAGGCATCAGCGCATTGTTATAGCGTACTTGCACAAACCCACATACGTACACAGTACGTGCTCTTCGCGCTCGGCGTATAGGCAGGCAGGCAGGCAAGCTGGCATCAACGACTAGATCACCGTTTGGGAGAAGCTGCTGCTGTTGCTGCTGCTCGGCGTGGACAATTTAAGTCCAACAACTCGGCGCATTTCCTTCTGGTCTACTGACCATCCGTCACCAGCGTCAATACGTGCCGCCATAGCAGCTCTGGCCTGAATACCAACACGTATACAACTGGGCCCAACATGGGCAACAACGACAACGAGAAACCAACAAAACTGCAAGAACAACTACAACAACAACTGCAGAAACAATTACGGCAGCAACAACAACAGCAACTGCAGGAACAACAACAATAACGCCGGCGGCGAAAAGGATACAACGTATAATCAATATGTTCCACCGCAACTCCAGGTTTCGGCAAACTAAAAAGAGGAAGAAAGTAGAAGTTTGACTTCAGTTGTTTTACATGATTAACTTAAGCACTTAGTATGACTGTTCATTCACTATTACGTTTGTAATACAATTTTTGCATCTGTGTTCATATCAATTTTTGCGATAACTGTGCCATTGAGTGCGTAAAGCACGCTCGAGAAGACAGTTCTGCGGGCACGCCAGACAAGGGGCAAAAAGGATGGGCCTTTAGTGGGATTGTGGGTTCCACACTACCGTTTAACAACGATGCCATATATATATATATATATATATATATATATATATTTCTGGGTCTTTCAAAAAAATACAGAGAAGCCTTGTTTTGGAGTGAGAGTGATATTACTAAAATCCGTGACACTGGTGTTGTTGGCCGACAGAGGAGCACAAAATATGCAATTGCGATACAACCAGTCTACGTAACTGAGAAACGTGTGCATTTTCTGAAGATCGTATAACGTCGGTCAGAAGGTGCGATATAGTCGTTTAGAAGAGAACTCGCAAAAAAATATGTTTTCTCAGCTTTCACGCGCAATACCTCAATCTCAGCACTCAAAACTAATACATTCAGGCAAAGACGCTTTTCATGGCGATAATTTTGGTAACAAATACAGGTAGTTCAATAAGTTCTTAGAATGAGCTTTTTAGAATTCGAATTTTGGCGCGCTTCCACCGCTATTAGGAACTGCAACTTTTCAACTGCCAGCAGTCAAAATATTATGGTGATTGGCCGTTGCGATTTCGTTTGATCGCCTTTCCCGTGCAACGTATCGGCGTGATTTTGAAAAATGGAGAAAAAAGAGTTTCGAGTGGTTATCAAGCATTTTATTTCAAAGGTTGGAATGCGACCCAAGTAAAAACTGAGTTAGACGAGGTGTACGGTGACTCTGCGCCATGTTTTGCCACTGTTTCCAACTGGATTAATGAGTTAAAAAGAGGTCGCAGGAGCACCGGGATGAACTACGTTCAAAACGCCCAAAAACGGCAACTGATTAGGAAAACGTGGAAAAGGTGCGGAAAATCGTTGCCGCAGATAAGCGAGTGAACATTAGGGAGTTAGCGGAGGCCTTGGGGATCAGTTTGGGTAGTGCGCATTTCATCCTGCACGAAAACTTGTAGATGAAAGAGCTCGGAGAAAAATGGCTGCCGCATTTGCTCAACCAAGGCCAAAAAAACGCGCCTGTTTTCGCTTCACAGCGAAATTTGGCCAAGATGTCGAACAATCCGTCGGATTTTTGGCGCAGATTCATGACCGTCGATGAAAGCTGGGTCCATCACTACACTCCCGAGACCCAAGAAGCATCTTGCCAATGGTGTGCACCTGATGAAGGACCTCCGAAGAGGGTGCGGACAACGGCATTGACCGGAAAGGTAATGGCTACAGTTTTTTAAGACCAACGTAGAATAATGCTGGTCGACTACCTTGAGAGCGGTAAAACGATCACAGGAGAATATTAGGCAAGACTGTTAAACTGCCTTTAGCAAGAACTCATCGTGAAACGGCCCGCTTTGCAGAAGAAGGTTGTCCTGTTTCACCAGGACAATGCTCCTGCACACACGTCCCGGCAAGCATCGGCAAAACTGGCCCAACTGAGGTTCGAACTTATTGAACAACCTTCCTATTCTCCAGACCTGGCCCCCTCTGATTATTTCCTCTTCGGACATTTGAAGAATAGTCTCGGTGGAAAGCGTTTTTTCCAGCAATGAAGAGGTAAAGGCTGCTGTCAATGCCTATTTTCAGTCTAAAGACGCGGAATTTTACTTAAGAGGTATAAAAGCTCTGAAATCTTGGTGGGAAAAGTGTATTGAGCATCTCGGGGAGTATATCGAATAAGATAAATTTAAAAACATGATTTGGAAGAACTTATTGAACTACCTGTATATGGCAATAGAGCCACGATTGCGTAGTACTTAAGATTTTTCAGATGGCATGACAAGATTGAGTGCATGCAAAAATGACCAAGAGAGATTTATTTGATAGAGTAGGTCATACATTAAACACTTAAATAATCGTTCACAAATGCGCAATGCATTTGTGAGCGCAATTGCACATTTTGTGCTTCTATATCGGGCAACAACACCAATGTGATAGATTTTTGTGATATCACCCTCACGTTGAGGCAAACAAGACTTCTCAGAGACTATGTTCCATTGCAAAGAAATATCTACTTTAACAAACTCTACAATTCCCCATGTCGGTTTCTAAATATTTCTGGGTGACCCTGTATATATATCGCGCAAACTCTAGTGCGCTTTGTATTACATTATATAATTTTAAGAAAGTACAATAAAATAAAATACAATCTTAGCCTTTTCTGTACCAAATCATCGCTGTGTTCTTACATGGTCTGGTTTTTTAGATACAATATACGGTCGTGAAGGCGGTAGAGCCTTCAGAGCACTCACTCTTTGGCGTGTTGTGTAGGATGGCAACATTCGGTTTATTATGAAGAAATCCGTTCGCGCGATATCTCCACCGAAATATTAACAAAAATAAACGTACGTCTCATATAAGTAAGTAACAGTAACAGATAAGACTAAATATCTGAATAATCGCGCATCTGAGTCATAATTCTTAATAAGTTGTGTCTTTTTAGCACTCACTGGGAAGCCTAATTTATTAAGATCTCAGACACTTAGACACGCATTAATTTAGATCCTGGGTTACCGAGCATAAGCACGACACATTTTTGCAGTTAGATAATGAATCCAATTTCTGTACACTAACGAGCGAAACCATCGACAACGGACTTTAGACTGGTATCTATAGAAGTGGCACTATGCAGTAACTTAGCAGAACCCCTGGTGCAATGACGCATGCACTCTAAGTTGCTTTAAAATCGATATTTTAAGAGGCATCTATAACACTCAACCGCCTTAGGGTAAATAACCGTAGTACCGGTTATTAGTAGTTAGTGAATAGGAGTGTGTGATTATTCTCAACTAAAGCTATTTAAATCTTAAATTTGCACAGTCAAATTGCTTGTGTTTGTTTATGGTCATTGTTTAAATATTAATCATAAGAGGTAAACCCAATTGCGCTGCATCTTAAATAGTGATTGGCTTTAAGAACTTCAAGATTCGGCCAACAGGCTTGCCCCCAAAAGTTCGCGAGGACCGAGCGCTGTGCAACAAAGCAATTATTTTTTCGAATTGAAGAGAGAGCTGAATTGGCTTATTAATATTTCATATAGGAAATTTGTACTTGTTAGTTTCGAGCTCCATTGAGCACACTGCTTCTTCGGAGTCCCTTTTTTGAGATTACAATGTTTAATTTCAATTTGCCATTTTTTTACCTATTTACAATGTGTTGCGATATGGTTTGTATTGCGTTTATTACGTGTTGACCAGGTATTAGAGTTTCTAGATAGTGCTCTCTAAAAGAATTTTAACTTAAGCAGTGAGTTTGTTTACCTTACAAAGACCGGTACTTTGTTCCAGCTGGAGACCCCAATGCTTCTGATCGGTAGCTTTACTGGTTAGAGTTGGCGTGTAACACAAGGAGCAAGTTAAATGTGCTACCCCTTCCAAAATAAGGGTGTTGCCAACCCGGTAAGTTTGGATGCACGCCAAGGACTATACGCTCAGTTTCAACTACGAGACAGTATTCTATAGAGCATTGATGCATTTTTATAATTAGGAGTAACGATAAATTACGAATGACATGATGAATCTCTCGATAATATAAAACTTTCAAATATTTTTAAAGGGGTTAGACTGCGACAGATTGCTTGCAACCTTTTAGGGACAGTAAGTGGAATTCTGTCAATGTAGAGCTTGTCCTAAGAGTTATATTTTTACTTTATCGTCGATGTAGATAATAATTGACAGCAGGGGCCACAGATCAACAAGCGTATAATTATCACTCAGTTTAACAGATAGCAACGATGCTTTATCGTCGGGTCATCTTTTATCGAATCTTCTTATATTAGTAGACGCTTATAACAAGTCACATTGTGGAGGATACACCTTGAAATCGCTGTGTCACGTGAAAACCTGAGTCAGGTGGTATGTAAGACCATTTCCGGTTCAAATATAATATGACCCAGAGCAAATAGACAGAGGGGAGATGCTAAAAACTCTCCGCGTATATCAGCGCAAGTAACAGAAACGCAATCGACTGTAGTTGAAGGTCAAGGGGGTCTGATGGAACCTCTGTGCCCACTCTGATAGCGTTTAAATCAGTACAGTTACGTATATTGAATGGCTTGCAAACATAAACTTGTGTATTAATATATATATATATATATATATATATATATATATATAATTTTTTAATGAACATGGCAACACTATACATCCCAGCGTTGTTCGTTCATTAGCTGAACGCTGGCAGTAACAAGCGAGCGCAAGTGATCCCATTCCCATACAAGGGGCGACCCAACTAATTACTGACTGATCGCGGTGGCTAAATAACTAGCGTCTTCTTAAAGTTAATCGAGCATTAGGTAAAGCGGCAGGTATCTGAGCATAGCGAGCAAATTCCGCTATATCCGCGGTCGCGCACTACGGGTTTCATCCTGCAGATTCCGGAGCGGAAGTTGCTATTTGTGACACGGCCGAGTTCACCCGATGCGATGCGGATGGTGGCATTTGATTCGACACGTCATCACATCTTTCTAAAGCTTTGTCAATGTTGTCCTCTCGATCATCAATCAGCATTGTTGCGTGAATAGAAAACAGAGCTATGTATGTGCCGATGATAAGACAGTGTTGATCTGTCTCTAAAGATTCGACAGTTCGCGATGACATCCGTAGTATCCAAGGAACAATACCTGCATAGAATGTTGGCGGCCTTCTCACTTCTTGGTATAGGCTTTAGGGTGCCCCAAACGAAGCTATTTGCTTTAGGTTTCCACATTTTGCATCTAACTATTGAAAATGTTGTAAACGTATGGTAAACAATAGTCAGCTAAAGATGTTCAGATCTGCAACAGTTGTTGGTATACCGTTTTAGGATAACCTAACATGGTCGCTTCACTTAGCAGATCGCATCGCTTTATAGAGTTACTGCATTGCAATCTGGTGTGGTACCGACAACGCAATTTTGTGAAAGACTTAATTTGTTCACAACGCACTACGAGCTGTGCTTGGTCTTTTGGATATATCTACGTTTTATTTTCTGTGTAATACATTAAGTATATGTTAAACATATCACGAAGGATTCTCTAAGCCAATGTGTCTAGCGTGCGCACCACTTCAAAAGTATGGCCCGAACGAACGGGCGACGGCCTGCTAGTTCCGGATAAAGGTTTAACAAAGTGCTGACTTTGCGGATCAGCTGCCTGGTCCGAACGCCGGGAACAACCCAAGGTTTCAAAGCCGGGAGGGCAGAATTCGTGGAAATACCCGATTAGTAAGTATTTTCTGAGTCTACTGGGTTCTGAAAGGTTGACTGCATTGTCAGCCTTGCATGCGCCGCCACCAACCGTAGAAGGGACTAGGGAGTTGGTAACAGTTGCAACCTAAACCAGTATTTTGCCTTGGCCTCGGTAAGCGACATTTTGTCTAGACGCCTACCGACCTCCGCGCAGAGGCCTAGCGGTTCAAGAATGCACGCAAGGCCGCGTGACCTAAGGACTCTGCTGAAAGTCTCATTAATAGCGGCATGTCTAGAGCGTCGTTCTGCGCGGATGATACACGATAGGCCGTTCGGCCCCAATTTGGCAACGGGGTGACCTCATTGACACCGATGAAAGCCAATTAGAATTACCGTAATAGGGCTCACTATTGGCTAACGTAGGCCTACTTGCGAATCGTCTCGTACAGTTGTGGATAAAATAATGACATACCGACGTAGTCTAACAGATGAGGCACGTGAGATGCAACGACCTTTATCAGGCGAGCGCGTCTTATGCTGTTAGAAGCGTTTCTAAAGTCAAGCTTTACCAGAACCCCTGGGGGTTCACGTGAGTCGAGAAAGACACCGGTTGCGTGAATGGCTACGTTGGTTCCAGCCGGTGTCGCGGACACCAATTGCGTGAGAAATGACGGCTTCACTGCGTCCGATCTTGCGGCGAGTCTACGCAGCGCAGACGAGCACGCAATGGGACGTACCAATCCGTCCTTTTATTAAAGAACAAATAGTTGTGCCAAGTATTAACGGTCGCCGAAAAGAAAAGGGTGCCCAAAGGAAGATTGTTTACAATCTTTGCCAACGCGGAAAGCAGGCTGTCGGCGACCCCTTTGAAGGACGGGGGCTTCTAGGCTCTCGGGAGCTAATGGGTGTTGCTCTAGCAAGGCCTTATTACGGTCAATTCCGGGCGTTAATGTATATGTGGATACAATAGATCTGTCGGCGCCAGAAACATCTCATTCAAGGAGTTTAATAATGGACTGGCACACGGTATTATTTCTGAATGGTTTGCGAGTCGAAACGCGAAGAAAATGAGAAGTGGCAATCACGTCAGACAAGTGCATATTTTGAGAGAAATTGCGAAAATTGTTGCCGATGCATATATATATATATATATACATGTGTATTAAACAGCTACGACAGCTATCAATCTTAAATTTTCATTTTGACCCACACGAGCCACCAATCAGAATGAGCCCAGGAATTACCAGAGCTTGAACGAATTACCAGCAGAAAGAACGTAGGGGCAGGCAAGAATCGAGCGAGACATTCTGCGTCGTTCTGGTGCAGCTGCACAGCTTCTTAGCCCGTGGCGGGCTTGCCGAATTATCACCTTTCTTGTTACTGACTCTTACTGAAAATCGGCATCCATTGTTAAGGCGAGCAAGCTAGCCACGATCAAGCATTGTACTTTACTGCTCTCTCTCACGCGACTTTTGCTTCCGTATCAATTATCTCGAGGTGTAAGACGCTCTTTTCCTGTCCATGTCTCTCACGCCCGCTTTCTCGCGTCTATTCTGTTTCTATACGTGCGTTTCTAGCCGTCGTTCTGTTTGTGCATCGATCGATCAGCCTGTATCTCTAGCTCAGTCTGTCCGTCCGTCTATATTGAGATGAAGACCCTCTTTCTCCAGCAATGTCAACATCGTGTTCTCTTCGTTTGGTCCTTTCGTTGTTTTTCTCTGTCTGGCCGTCTCTACCGGAAACGCAGCGGTCTATTATTCTGCCCCTGTGTGTAATTCTCTGACTTCAACCGTCTGGTATGGCTTCTCTGTCTGCTATTCTGTTATGTACCCACCCCTCTTTCTCCCCGCCCTCATTCTGTTGTTGCCTTCTCTTGGCCCATCCTTCAACAATGGGGGAACTGTTTGTGCGAATCTCTTCACCTGTTCAGCTGGACTCTGTAGTGGTAGAAGTATGTGACAGTCGTCGTCGTCGTCGTTGGACTGGTAGATATACGAAGCTCCATCTGCGTGTCGCGTGTTTCTTTCACATGTCTCTCGTCATCATCATCAACCCATCAGTATCATTACAATTATCGTCATTAACTCATCAATGCCATTACAATTACCAGCATCACAATCATCATAAAGTCCATCAACACCATCATCACCACCACCACCACCACCATCACCATCATCATTGTCATTATCACCACCATTATGATTATCATAATAGTCAATATGTATCGTCGCCAGAATGATCAACCTTGCTATCCTGTCGTTTTAAGCAAGGATCAATGTTGTCTTACGTCAACGTGGAATCAACAACAACAACAACAACAGTAACAACAGAAGTAACAACACCACAAACACCAACAGCAACCGCAACAAAAACGCTATAAATGCTTCATGCCAAACGGCCTCATGTCCATGTGCGGACATCCACGACATCATGTGCGGAACATGATCCGGAACATCAGAACGAACCGAGGCGTAAAGCGCGGTCGAAAGACGAAAGGCGGAGACAGCGAATACACGCGTCGTGCTGCTTCAATTAGCCACTCGAGTCGATACGCCCCGACTAACTTGACACATCAAGCGATGCGGCCGGCATCGGCAAGCTCATGTCGCGCTGTATCATGGCACATGTCATTGTGCCTGTCGCTGATCTCCAATGAACAAAGCAAGCATAATTACCGCTAATTATTACTACTACTACTAATACTGCGGCTATTAGCACTGGCGCGCAACTACAACAACAACAACAACAACAACAACGGAATGATGGAGAGGACTGGGGGTTGGGGGGAGGTCCGGTTTGCTCTCGGCTCAGTTCTCTAGGTAGATAGTGCGTTATTATTTTATACATACTTTTTATACTCCTATTCATTTTTTAATCTTCTTTCGCTACTGCTATTGCTGCTGCGTCTTTTATTCACCACTGTTGTTTTTCTTTCTGTTCATCTTGTTATTGTGTCTTTGCATCATTTTGTTTTGTTTTTTATTATTTTATATTTTTTGTTATATTTTCTTTATCTACTTCATGATTTGTTTTTATTGTTCATATTTCTTCGTTATCAATTTATCTTGAATTCAATTTCGGTATTGTTAATTCCGAAATTAAAATTTGTTTTTAGAACATTCTTTATCGGTTTTTCTCTTACCATTATTTGGGTACACAAGCTTTTTAGCAATCTCTTGGTTATCTGCTGAGGATCGGCGCTTAGTTCACTGGTCTGATAAGGCCTCGGCTTGTCGCTGAGCATTGCTACACTTGAGGTTGTGTATCACGATTAGAAATTCCGTTTGCAGCTGAGAGTAGCTCGCAAATTCCACGAATCTTGGGTGCCTTAGGCTATGTCTAGTATCGTGTAGTATGAGTAGCGTGCCCATTGGCTGCCAAGTAAGCTTGAATGTTCTTTTGACCGCGACCATCCGGTCGCCCTGTATTTTTTTTTATTTTTCTTGTAAATATGCATTGCAGTTGCTTATATATATATATATATATATATATATTTGCTCACGATAGAAGGACGAGACAAACGGTAGAATGGAGTTAAGAGAACGTGTACCTCGTAAAAGTCGATTACACTTAAGAAGACACAACAATGGGGGCACGTGTAGACATTAGAAGATCAAGGCAGAATGCTTTTCGCGCAACGAACAGGAAAAACAGTTTACATTTTGAGTAGCGTGGTTGCGCCAAGAAAATCATATAATTTATATCGAGACTACGTCTACAGTAGGTCTAAGTCTAAAAGGAGCTTAGTCATTGGTAGCAAAAAGGAATGTCGTTCATTGGGCTGGTGGCCTCTGGTCAGTGCTTGATACTGGTTCACGTTACGGCTGCTTATTCAAACAGAGCGGGCAGACAGATGATCATGAAGATGTGCATCAATATATCGGCTGTCAGTATACATCGATCATCGTCGAACTGTGCAATAGGCCTGCGTATTCGCGGGAAATAGTGTACGACAGATATCGTAAATGTACCGACCGCCCGCTGCGGGCAACATTTAAGATTGCCGTTTGCCGTTCGACGCCAAAACGCATCCCAATGTGACCAACCCAAAACTGAGGCGGCTCTAAGTGTTCATATCATCTCATACGCTTGTTAAGGGAATAGGGCTTCGATTGATTCGAACGCTGAAAAAAGACTGGGCTTGCCATCGCATCGGAATCCTATAATTAGACAGGAAACCGGCGGCTCCGCTTTCATTTAAGAAGAGGAAAGAAGAATGCCGAAAAGAAGAGTGCCGTCATGTGTAAGCGTCGTTGGATTGATGCTTGATCTAGGTTGTGTGCTTGTTCCCTTGTCGGCTGTTCACTGTTTACACCTGTTTACGGTGGGCTTTGTACACGTGCTCGCCGTTGTTTCCGTTGTCTCCACCGGCTGTGGTGTTGGTTGTCGTTGGCTTTGGTCGTTGTCCGTCGCAGCCCCTTACGTAATCCATTAATGAGGCGGCTGCTGAGCATATACATAAACGGTCCCGTGAACTTTGTACGAAGCCTCGCTGCGCGTACCTTGTTGTTTTCCCGACGCGATAACAATCGCCATTATCATCATGATGACGAGACTTACGTTGGTGATGGTGATGCTGATGATGCGGAGAATGATGAGGATGATGATGATGATGCTGCTGCTAATGCTGATGTTAATGATGTCGTTGGTAATGTTGACGGTCATGGTGAATGGTGATGGCCGTGGTTAGCATCATGGTCGTCATCGTCGTCGTCGTCGTGGGGTCCCTCCAGGGTCATGACCACGATGATGGTCATGGATTACCACCACCGGTCACCACCGGTCGTCCCTTGCACCGGACGGCACTTCAGCTGAAGTACCACTTGTGACACAAAGGATGCGCTTCATGGCGAAGCCAGCTGCGGCTGGTTGGCCGGACGGCCGGATAGCCATCTAGCGCTAGTGGGAAGTGGGAAGGTCGGGGGTGACCTTCATGCTGATACAGACAATACGAGGGCGATATCGATCGCGGTTCCCATTACAGTTCGTTTGTTGTTTCGTTGTCGTCGTCGTCGTCGCCATCGTAGTGGTTGTTGTTGTCCTCTTTGGGTTTGTTGCCCTTTGTCGCCATTACCCCCCGCTCGTCATAACCATCGTCCTACACAACAAATGTGTCTATCTTTGATGCGATCATCTATATACCGATCTCATGCTGATGATGTGGTTATGCCTGCTGACACGGCTGTCGGTTGTGATCCTGTCATTGGGTTCGGGATAGCATTGTGCTCGTTTGTTGTTTTTGTTGTTGTTGTTGTTGTTGTTGTTGTTGTCTTTACAGTTGTAGTTGTTGTCGTCGCCGTTATAAATGTTGTTGTTCTCTTTATTGTTGTTGCTATTGCTGCTGTTACTGTCGCTATTACTGTCGTTTTTGTTTTCAACATACATTTGTTAATATATCGAGTACTGTTGTTGCTGTTTTTCCAATCTATCGCCATTGTTGATATTATTATTAGTACTATTATTGTTGTTTTTACTACTACTACTGCTGCTGCTGTTGTCGTCGATGTTATTGCTGTCTTCGACTGTAGCCGTGACCGCAGCTCAATTTGTTACTACAGTTGTTGTTACAATCGTAACATATTCGATCCCGGCCGAGCGCACTGATGATGGCGACGTCAAACAAGCCGGGTCATTGGAAGTAGTAGCTGGTTACAGCGCAGAATTAGCGGTCGCTTCGATGCGATTGTTATCACCTGTTATTCGCTGACTAATCCGCCTTCCTGTTGATCAGCGGACGGTTAGAACTAATATCGTTGCCGTTGACCTGACATTAAAGCCGTATGATGCGCACCTATTTACGAGCTTGCTCTTGCAGAAAGGTCTCAAGCGGCCGTTTTCGAATCTGCTTAAAAACCGTCGACTCTTTCGTTTCTATCGATTGCGGTGTCTTCTGATAGTGTATGTATACCATGATCCACCACACACAATGCGGCAGTGTGCGCAACTCTCTGCTGGCTTCCGGCATGCCCGAGAGCAGGGTCGACCCCGGGCGTGGCGGGATCTATTTATTGTGTTCGAAATATGCAATGCATTAGAGAAAAGATAGCCTACATCGGCAGTTGCGTACTTAGGTTCTGTGTTTGGTCGTATCACGTGGATGGCACGAGGATTTTTTGTTAAAAATACTCATCTTTGGACGCAACATTTCCGATCAAAGCCGGAAAAGGGCCAGGAAGAGGGTGAGACCTACTGAAATTTAGAAAACATTAGATAATAGGCAATATATCTAAAAATCACCTCTCTAATGTCCTCTGAAGTGCTTGCCTAAGATGTAGTTCCGGACGTCAGTCTCACACAGACAGACACCCTGGGGAAAGCTCGACCTTGCTTGGTGGGAATATATTAAATACACACAAAAGCGGTTGCAAAGTTAAGTTTAGATTTGCAAAAAAGCGGGCAGATTTTAGTGGTAACTGCTGTTGGCGTAGTCATTATTGTTGTTGTTGTTATATTGTTGTAATAATAATAATAATAATAATAATAATAATAACAATAATAATAATAATAATAATTATTATTATTATTATTATTATTATTATTATCCGACGCCGCTGGAGCGTGGCTCGACATGTTTCCCTCCGAGATCGTAGGTAGTAAGCTGGCCGACGACCAGTTCTGTGCCGCTAGTGGTCTTAGACTTGGCATTGCCATGTTTGAGGAAGAGGAATGCCCATGCGATGGAACAGTGGATGAGCGCGGCCTGCACCGGCTTAGCTGCACTAAGCTGGCGGGGCTTACGCAGGGTCACCACGATGCCATCAGTGACGTCCTCGGGCGCGCCTTTATCTTCTCGAGGACCATGTGGTGATGGCGTTTGGTATCGAGTCATCTGGCGTTTGGGGCAAGGATACACTTAAACTGAGCTTGGGAAGAAGCTCTTTGAGGCTACAGCGGAGCCAAGATCAACCGCGTTCCTCCGACAGAGGGCGTCATTGGAGCTCCAGCTTCGAGGCAACCCCAAGAGGATGTTAAGTAGTCAGCGACACTCGAGCAATAACAATGATGTTATATAATTAATATATTAGTGTTGTCATACATAATAATAATAATAATAATAATAATAATAATAATAATAATAATAATAATAAAACCTGTTTCCACCGAAAAAAATGTATTATTATTATTACCATTGCGACTGCTGCTGCGGCTGTCTACGAGATAATTATCATCGTCATTAGTACAATTACTGTCTTGTGAAGCGTGAGATACACTGCATCAAAGGTATGGCGACGAATAACAAGAAGACCGTAATGATAATGATCATAACTTCCAGCAGCAGCAGCAGCAGCAACAACAACGTCGTATGACAATCAGACCATTTTGGTTTAGTGGGCTGCGATTTCGATGGATAACGCAGCGATCTGTTGCAACAGCCAAAAAAGAAGAAGATGGAGACAAAACGTCTGCCTCGTTCTCGACCTCCCACTTTCGCTGAACAAGCAGCGCTTGCATCTTGCAGTGCTCGATTCTGCTGTTGTGGGCAGTACAGTGCGGCATAATAGCAGCACGGGCTGTGCAAGCAACGCTGATAACGGTTCACTAGCGTTTATCGACGATAACCATGGCCATCATTCTTGGTGATTTGTTACGCGCTATTGACCTTTTATGATCTCTCTTTCTATATATATATTTATATATTTATATATATATATATATATATACACTTTGTAAGTAAGCACTTATTTCGTAAGATGCACCGATGCGCTTCGTGTCACTGATATCGTGTGTCACGGCACATCACTGCACAAAAAAAGGGGTTTCGAATAAACCCTCACTAACAGACGGCCTTTACCAATCATCATACGTGGTAGTACAATATTATTGCGGAGATTCTGCAGGAGTTCTGAAACGCGAAATTTTGCGAGACGGTCAAGATGTCGAATGTTCACACAGTCATGTGCTAATGTCTAGCAGCTTCAATGCAATTTATTTCGGCAAAAACGTTGGTGTTCGAACGCGTAACGTAAGTCAAATATATTCACATTTCTACATGTGTGCATTTCGCGTATGAATGAATCGTAAACGATTCCGACTTCAAAAGCACAAACATGTACATACATTGTATCGTGGACAATGTGATCACTGACAATGGCATGAACAAACCAGAGAAGAACTCGTGACTGATGTCTCGGCCACACCCCAATATTCAGAACACGCGACGAATGGCGTTGCGCGGGTTATAAAACGTACGAAATTCTTACTACACTCTATTCACACTGTGTCGGAACTGCAACTGTCCACAAAACTGTTCTTTCTCTGCGTGGAGCTGATGGCGGCATTCGAATCGCTTGCTTGGCTTTCGGACATAACCAAGGATGGCGCTCATTTAAAGGAAATAATAGCAGACGCGTAGTGATGACAAGTATGGATCTTTTTTTTAGAAAACGCATAAAAATAACACACATTCACGCGTCTACACAGTAGAGAGGTAGTCATGCGATCACTGTTTTTGAAAAACAAAAGCCTCAGCTCGCAGCATCATTTCTTCGTTTTGGAAACAACTCGAAACGATAATAATAATAATAATAATAATAATAATAATAATAATAACGAAGAACTTAGCAGCATACACAGAAAACGATCCACTAAAGAGTATCCACGGTAGGACGGTAAACAGTAGGCTAAATCCGACGTAGTTATCAACCTCCTGTCCTCGAATAGCCTGGTCGTCGTGCAGTTTGAGGGACTTTAGCATTACTGGGCAAACATAGTTAGGGGTTAAAACCAGTCACAGAGGAGTCGCTCGTTGTTCCAACAAGTTCAGCGACAAAGTTTAGAGATGAGCAGCGGTGAAACGCGCGAACGCCAGTGGCCCAATTTCTCCGCGTAACTTAGCGTGTGATAAACTTATCAGATTTAGAAAAGCTCGTTACACGATGTGACAACGTGCCTGATTAACAGCAAGTTCTTCTGCGAGTGTTCGTTGCTAGTTTTCGGCTTTTGCAGTGTAACACTAAACATTTTCGGTGAATTTGTACTCACTGTCGAAGCTAGCTTTTGAAATGGGACATTCCCAATTGTTGCCGGTGGGTTGCTTCAGCCACAGAGTCCTCTATATTCTTATCACCCTATTCAGCATGGGCAGCTGCTCGGACCTCCCCGAATCGGAGTCTTTCGAAATTGGTCTTTTTTGCTAATTATTTCTCGACCGAAAGTAAAACTGCGCACAAATTCAGGCATTTGGAAAACTGTCAAAACATGTGAATTAGTTTTAAGTGGTTGTAGTGCATTCCACGATTTGAAAAGGTTGTATACATTTGGCTATAAAAAAATCAGACTTACAACAATAGAATGCACAAACTAATATATATATATATATATATATATATATATATATATATATATATATATGTCACGCAGTAACGAGGCTTCTGTGCGACAAGTCATTAACAATTACGTGTCGCTATACGAATATACTCAGATATTCGTACAGCAACAAGATGTCACGGTTAAAGTATGAATCAGAGTAATTGTTAATGACTTGTCGCGCAGGCCCCTGAAGCCTGCAATATACATATATATATATATATATATATATATATATATATATATATATATAACGGGTGTGTATTGTGACTACCAGGTGTCCGCCTCGTTTAGGCTGGACCGAGATCACTTCAGAAGTGTGCCCCGAACGGAGGCCGCGTTTCCACGTTGTATGTCAAGATCCAGACGTTGTCTCAAAATGGACGCCGATCTGCTATTACCGGTTGACAGATTTAACCGAGTGCCGACTTTGCGGGTCAGCTGTCTGGTCTGAACACCAGGAGCACCCAAGGTCTCAAACGCGATAGGGCAGAATTCGTGGGGACCCCGGCTGATGAGTGCTTTCTTAGCTTGCTAGTCTCTCCGCAAGGTGGGCTGCATAATCACCTTTGGACGCGCGGCCACTGACCATAGGTGGTGGGAGGGGTGCTCCCACCACCAAGGTGCCAGGGAGTCAGTAACGGTTGCATCCCAAACCAGCATTTTGCCTCGCTCGAATGGTGTAAGTATAATATAAGTGTAATAAATAAAGAAACAAAATTCATGTTTATTCGCTTCATTTGCGCGACAAGTCGTTGGCAATCACTTGATCCGTAATTCGCTATCGTCACGAGTGATAGTCTTATTACGAAAATTAAATTTGGTGCATACAGATGTTGTTGATGGATGCAACTAGACAGCTACAGATACGGGGAGCACAACAGTGTAATGCGCGCAATTTATGGTGAGGAACGATAAGCAGTGTGATATCGTGTAAATATATATATATATATATTGTGTGAGTGTACGTGTAGACAAATGTACATATAGGCATATGAGGCAGGCAAACGGGCATTGACTGAACACCCGATGCGACTGTTCGATCCGACGAGTGATAAAAGACGAAGCGTTGTTGATCCAGAAGAGAATGTGTCAAATGACTGGTAACTGCGGCCCACCAAACCTTCATATACGTACATTTACATATAGTACGCACGTTCTTGGCTTATGTCCCGACAATGTTCACCGCGGTATTGTGTGCAGAGTATTGGCGGTAGTTGATGCGATTACAGCTGTTTTCTTTTTTCTTTGTGGTGAGAGGCAGAAATGCTTTTACGCACACCCGAAGCGGGTGATAGTGTGAGACTCGATGCCGATTTTGTTGTTGGCATAATACATATCCACTAAAAACCTCTCTCACCTAAATGGTCTCTGGAAGAGGCGAGACGCTGTAACCGTTCTTTAATACTACTTCAACGCGATTACAGCTGCTGCTGTTGCCACTGCTACATCTAGTACACTGCTACCATTAGTTTTGTTTTACTTATATATATATATATATATATATATATATATATATATATATATATATATATATATATATATATATTTAGTTTACTCATAATAGGGTGTGATCAATTGTCCCCCAGTAAACGTGACAACAAACTACATTAGCCCCTTGGTCCAGACCTGGTGTCGACCACCTGGACAAAGTGCCAAGCACCGCCGTCGCGTTACGGCGCTGTACATCCAACGACAGCCTTTGCCGGAAAAACTCACTAGCGATGCTTCCGAAATTCCATAGAGGCTCCGAGAAATGCATACTTCCGACACCTATTTCTCTTCGCCTGCGGACACAGCATAACTAGCTGCTAATTAGTTAGCATTGTGTCGGCTACTTAATATCGCTCGGCTTCGCCGTCCGCCTGCCTTCACGTAACTGTAGCTAACTAGGTAAATCGTTCCACAAGCTTAAGGCTTTAGGTGCGGACCTTCGGAATATGCTCACTGGTCGGAAAGGTCGCTGCTGTCCGACTTTCATATTCGACTACGGAGATCAAAACGACAACGATCTTAGCCGACGGTCATGTTGTTGTTGTTGTTTGTCATTGATATGATGTGAGGTTTATTTATATTCTTAATTGTAGGTTTTCGTTTGTGTTACAACGTGATATAGCCACATGGCTAGTGCGAAGCTTACGCACAGTGAGTTACAGTAAGATTTTATACATTATCACCGCAGTATATTGTATCATTACAATTATTTATCTATGGATTGTGTACATTTTTTATAGTTATGGTTTAATCAGACGCGAGTGAGATGAGATAGTGCGTTCTCGCAGCGTTTCTGAACGATACAAGTGTGCATCGTTAGGTTTCGTTTAGGTACTTGATTTAATCGCAAGAGATATAATGATCAGATTATTACATCAAAAATGCATTAAATGTCGCTAGGCAACTTGTTTAACAATGTAGCATCTAAATTAAAGAGTGCAAACATCGGCTCTACACTTGTAGCTTGAGGAGACACTAAGCAAGTGAGATGCCGAGACGCCTCGGGTGTTTCGGGTTATTGCGGATTGGGTACGGCCAACCAGTTTGGACGGGATGCTGACCAAGAAGAATGCGCTTGATTTCGACAACTATGGTTCATTTGAATAGGCATGATAGCGGTAGCATTGTAGCTTTATTGTTGTTGTTGATGGCGTTGTTGGTGTCGCTAGTGTTGTTGAGAGGTAGGCAGCGGAAAAGACAAAACCACAGACTACTGGCTTCCCACAGATGCTACTGTTGCAGCTGTTGCGGCCACTGCTGTCGCTGCCGCCGTGTCGGCGGGCGCAGCAACACCACCACCCCCGATGACCCCCAATGACCCCCAGATCGGCGGTAGCGGATGATCTTTAAAGCCGCTTTCGTCTTCCGCCTCGCCCAGTTGTTATCTTCGTTGCTCCTGCTGCTGCTGATGATGTAGTTGTCGACATTCTTGTTATTGTTGTTGTTGTTGTTGCTACTGCTGTTGTTGTTGTTGTTGTTGTTGTTGCTGTTGTTGTTGTTGCTGTTGTTGTTGTTGTTGTTGTTGTTGTTGTTCTGCATGTTGTCGGTATTTCTAGTGGTAGTAGTGATAGTTACTATTGTTTTCTTTTGCAGCGACGCAAACAGCAGCGAGAGGAGATATACTAGTAATGATGCTTGCCTTTAGGGGAAAAATGCAATGACAATAATAGAACAGTAATGATAGTAGTAGTTGTAGTAGTAGTAGTAGTAGTAGTAATGATAATAATACTGAATAATAATGAATAAATGTCGAGCCCGGTGGCGTGGTGGATTAAGTTTGCGCCTCGCAACCGAAGGAGACACATAGGTACGCGGATTCGAGCCCGACCGTTGCACATTTGTATTTATGGGCTTCCGTCTATGAAGCAATGTGAAAAACAGTTCCGTGGACGTTAAATCTTGGCTGAAGGTCAGCCCGAAAACTTTACTTTAGTAATAATAATAATACTAACAATAATAATATAATAATAATAACAACGGCACGATACATATACACGTGCATCGTATATATGTATGTGTTTGTGTGCGTCATATCATTCAATTCTCGGCGAATTCAACCAATCAGTGGCATCACCACGAGTGACCAAAGCGCGACGCCCATCGGCGCTTTAGCGACTGGACTGTCCTGGGTGTGCGCGCGACCAAGCTCCTGCTTACCGCACCTACAATCACAACAACAGCTTCAAAAAACAACAATAGCTTTGACAATATCACAATAGTTTAAACAACAACAATTGTTCTTGCTGCTGCTACCAGCACTATTACGAATACTACTACGGCTTCTAAGATTATTCTATTTCCACTTTTGTCGCCGTGTTTGCCGAAGGTGTGCTAAACAATAAGATGGCCGATCGTCGAGATCGCCTACGGGCCTACAGTTTAGGGTAACAACAAGTAACAACAAAAACATCTGCATCGGTGGTGGAGCAGTGGAAGCAACGGCCTCTGTGGAACAGCCGATGCAGCAGTCCAGCAAAAAACGAGACACAAAGGTATATCGAATTAAAGCAATGCCAGCTTGCTTCTGCGAGCGGCGGTCGTTATCAAACTTTGTTGTTGTTGTTGTTGCTATTGCTGTTGTTGTTGTTGTTGTTGTCGTCGTCGTCTATTCGTGTTCTGTGTATTTATTTGTTTATGCAATTTATTGATTCTAACTTTGAACTCTAAATCCGAAATAAAATCTCTAACAAAGAGACCCGCCCCGCGTTCACTTGATTAATCCCGCTTTCAAGTGACATACACAAATGCGGTCAGTAATCAACAGCATGTCGAATATTGGCCAAAATTGCTCGTCACAGGCCAAAAATGCTTGGCAAATGTCACTTGTCCATTTGCAGCAGGTTTTCGCCGTAACATGTAACGCACTGCACTAAATTTCACATTGCAAGCAAGGCATTTCGGCTTTTAGCTTACAGCTTCTTAATGGAAAAATGCTGTTTTTTTTAAAACAATGATATTGAACATTTTGTCATTGTTCTCGTTAAGCGTCGCCTTAGGATATTACACTAGACTGCATCGCTAGGTGCCGCACCGTATCAATTTAATACTCAACGTATAAAATAGTTGCGCATTTTGCGCGTAAGGTTTCTGCAGCACAGCTTCGATTTTTCAAACATCAACAGTGATTTAAAAAGTCATATGGTTTGGATATTTCAAGAAATGATCCAGCAGTGGCATTGCAGCCGTTAACCCCGCGACAAATCGTTCAGTGCCAAGTCAGGGCATTTAGTTGAATGCCTCTTTCTGAATTCGTACAGAATTACGCTCCTCAATATGCCATGCGGAGTGCGTTGAACTACTTCAGTGTCCTTTAGTGCCACTGGAAAAATACTGCGTCTAGTAGACAACTTGACAAACATGGATGGATAGAGGTACAGCAATCAACGGCAGGACTGCCTTAATGATCTTGGACTGGCGTATACAATAAAAGTTTTTAGGGTAGAATTTTCAGTACGGGAGCAATGTTCGAGCATAGCACGATCGATGCACTTGAAAGCTCAGATAGCAGCTGTTGCCATGGCGAAAACTTGGAGATGTATTAGGAACATCTTCTCAGGAAGGGGGGAGTAACACTTTTGTAAAGTGAAAGGCAAATGTTGCTGTGATTTCAGACTTGTAGGATGTCTTTACTACCCATTTTTAGCATCCCAATATATTCTGCTTGTTTAACCTGCTTGCACCGCTATGCTTTACTAGGGCAATTATACCTTCAAACATCGATCGTAATTTACGATTGTGTTTCTGATACTCGATTGACAGATATAGCGGAACTTGTAATAATTATTTTTGTGCGTTCTTTTTTATATTAAAAAAGTACTTTATTACTAGTGTATCACATATTGTACGCATTTTTCCAAATTATTATTCCACTGTAAATCCACAGGTGATCGCTCTGCCACGAAGCTAGTAAAATATTTTGTTTCATACTGTGAACGGACTTCCGTGATGTTCCTTTTTCGATAGGGCAGTCCAGGCCGGTGGCGGAAACGTGCATAGTGGTGGATGCTTCAATGTTTTCTCCGATAAGACCTAGGCTTAGTATGATAGTTTCGTTTGTTTTGACAGATGCGTAGACTAGACAGTAATCTAAAAAGCCATGCATTTCTAAAATCCCACAGAATATACATCACAAAATCGGTTTATAACGCCCAAGCCGTATATGATAAGGCAGGCACCGGAAATCTAATGATTGACAGCGTTACCGACTGGACATAAATGCGGAGATCAATGCGCTCTGGGCTTTACCGCTTCTCAATATATCAACATTGAGATCGTCAATGATAATTGTCGGTGCCCTGCGTGTGCCATCTGAAATCTGTCTGAGAGTCTAAATATAAACATTAATCATACCTACAGGTATGAATTGATGTATGTATGCGCATGTAGGCATGTTTCTATATATGTGCGTATGTATGGGTGTCTTTATGTGTGTTTATGTATGCATTAGTATTGGTTGTCTACTGGCATTAAAGTAGACATTTACGTAGTTACGTGTGCTAGCTACGTTGTATTTGTTGCGGAGGCTTTAATCGCAAACATGCCGTTACTGCCTTTTGCCGTCATAGGACGCTGTCATATTGTTGTTGTTGTGTTGTTGTTGTGTTATTGTTGTTGTTGTTGCTGCTGTTGTTGTTGTTGACATTGCTGAGCATTACTTTTATTATTAGGATTTGTCGTTGCGGGCACTTACATATCCACTATGGTTTTCTCTAATGTTAATGTTGCCGTTACTCCTGTTGTTACGGTCGTCAGTCGCAGTAGCAGTGTTGTCATAGTTATTTTGCTGTTGTTGTTGTTGTTGTTGTTGTTGTCGTTGTAACCATACTACCCTGTTATTGTTTATCTATTTTTCAGGTACGTCGCAGAGGCGGGAGTGTGTGTGTGTGTGTCTACGTTGTGAATTTCCATCTGGACCAACGACAACAAGACTAAAAACAACAACATCAGCAGCAGCAGCAGCAAGAGCCGTAACAATAGCAATGACGTCGTCGTCGTCGTTGATGTTGTTGTTGTTGTTGTTGATGTTGTTATAGTCGCGGTTCCAGGTGGAAACGAGAACGGCAAGAATAGCAGAAGCAGCAGCAACAACAACAACGACAACGACAACCATAACAACAATAACAACAACGAGTGACGACAACACTGAGCAGAAAGCAGGAGGCTTACGTCACAATTGAAATCATGATTACTGTATGCTGCTGCTGCCGCCTATCGGCGCCCGCCTTCATCATAGTCACCGATGTGTCGCGTAAGCGTTCGCTATGAGGGCGACCATTACCACGCCAGGCGGGCCGGCGGGCGGCGGTCTGGGTAGACACAGACGGCCACTGACCATGATGGAAACGCTGACCTCCGACCTTGCAACGCTGTGCAAGGCTTCACCACCATCGAAAAGGAAGTCACGCTGACGCTGGGCGTCGGGGGTGATGTTGTCGTCGTCGACGACGTCGCCGCCGCCGCCGGGGGCACGAAACGTCTGCGTCGCGGTCAGATCAACACTCTACAATGAACAGCAATAACAACAACAGCGACAACAACAACAGCGACAACAACAACCACGACGACGACAACAACAACAACAGTAACAACAACAACGCCCTGATAATACGCCGACGAGGCGAACACTGAGTGCGGCCCAGCCCGGCGCAGCGAGATCGACGGCCGACGCATGTTTACCCCCTACACATATAGTCGGCACATGCAGTCACGTGGACGCGTCTGTGTTTACGTGCGTATGCAAGCATAAACACGCATTGTTATTGCGTTGCGTTCACACAGTTCTATGTGTGTGTGTGTGTGTATGTGACTGCGTAATGTACACATACAATTACAACTTAGGGCCGGAAGCCCTCAGCCTCGTTCACATTCACCTTCACCAACGGGGTTCAACGTTATTGTTTGAATCTAATCTATTTCGCGCGCGCCCCCGACGAGTCAAGTGGTGTGCGGTGGGCCGCCGGGCAAAACGGGCGCTCGAAAGAAATCTCAATTTAATGTATAGTCAGTCACGATAAGGGAGGTGGGGAGTGAGGTAGTGGGGTGCGGGGTGAAGGGGGTGATATCATACATTCATAGTGACCACTTTTGAGAATAGCGTCGTTACGGTGGGTTGTTTCGTCAATGTTTATATTGATCTCTCTACGAGTTTGGCAACGAGTTGCGTTGCAAAAAACACGTATTTACTTAGGCTAGCTATGGACCTTGGCTTATGCGTATTGCAGTACAATCGTACTTTCGGTTCTAGGTTAGATATTCTACTTTAGATTACACGGTAAGATCTCACGTTAGACATTGTACTTCTGATACGTTAGATATCCTGCTTTTGATAATTTGGATGTACTACAAAAAATTATGCCTTAGGTATCCTTCTTTGGGAACTCGATGTATCTTACTTTAGGTGCCTCAAATACATTATATTTATTTCGTTAAATGCGTTAGATATTTTGCGTTTTATCAGTTTTTTGCATTCCTATATTCCACTTCACGAGTTCCTACATTAATGCATGTCTTTGCATGTCTACTCTATAATCTTATGCTAAATCATATATTCCACGTTAGATGCTTCAATTATCTATCTACATGAGACCCCTTCTAAACTTATTTAAGTTCGCATCTTCAAAAGGATTGGTAGTGGAGGTTGGATCGATATAATAATGTCGTCACCTTTTGCGGATGATGTCAGAACTTTTAGAAGCTGCAATTGTTGACATCACAACTGAACTAGAACAGCTTTTGTCGTCTATTTAGACGCATCCAACGTGAATATTAGTAAACATATAATATTGGTAGCGTTACACATTTACATGCGGTACGACGGATTGCAGACGTCACAATGATATCGTGACTCACAGAATAGTACAGGTAGAGCCACCGTCGGCTCTGCCACGTTGTCCATCGAACCGCGGCTTCGGATTATGTTTCACAGGACCTAAGCTAGACTGTGATTGTCAATTTACAAAATATCGAGCTAAATTATGTATAACAAGTACAATTCAGTTAAAATATCGTCATTTTAGATTAAAATACGGGTGTGTTTTTATGTTTATAAACATATGTTTATACATATACAAAGGGGTTTAGGTGATATTTTATACATATATGAAGGCAAATTCGTATATATATGAGAGCTGTTACTATATATATATATATATATATATATATATATATATATATATATGATAGCAGTTTGCTTTGTTTAATGCAGAAAATGTGTCGACATGTCGGGGATCTTCGCGATTAGATGCCGGCAGAAAAACGAAGTTAACTAACATACGACCAAACTAGCTGCTACGCACCTAGTTTATATAAAGGGACATGGTCATGTTTTTGAAATGTCTATGATATAATCGAAATTAAAATGTTTTCTTAAGTAGAATCGCTATGCATATTTCAACGTAATTTATTTACATTTCTCAAGACCTCAACGTCTAGCCACTGCGAGCTGTGAAACGAGAGTGAAGAGTCTTAAAAATAAAGCTAAGTCTTGAGTTTGCTTGAATATCCGTCAATCGCAGCCTTCAAACGAGTCACATTTTTGACGTCTGTTGCTGTTTTTGGCCGTCCTTCACGGGGTTTGTTGTAGAGACTAAACTTTGCAGTTCCTTTAAAAAAAAAAATATATATATATATATGTTTTAAGGTCCATTCACCTGACCTTGTAGCGTCTTAGACATGCGTTAGATACATTGGTCTCAAATCTATGGGGATTCGATAGTGGTTGCAAAGAAATTAAGGTTTTCTAGAGGGCATGCCGAGACTGACTTTTAAAATTTTTCGGTATAGCTTTGACATTACTTCAAAACCACGGGAAAGGCGTCTCCACGCCGTTCGAAGACAACGTTTTCTCTGCGCTTTCCCTTCTTTCCGCACCACCATGTGGTTAGTCCGAATAAGCGAGAGCAATACCAAATTTAACCGACCTGAGTGGGTGCGTCGAGATTCCGAGCCCCATCTACGTCGTCCGGCTCACCAGAGCCGCACGTCACACAGAGGTCACTGTTTGCCTTTTTAATTCTCATCACGTAGCTATAGAACTGACCGCGTCCGGTTAGCACTTGCGTCGTACAGTAGGTAATACCATGCTGGCTGTCGTATCACACTTTGAGGTCTGGTATCAGACTTTTGATCCAGCTTCCCTTGGTCACCCCCGGGACTTACCTCTGCGCATTACTTTCGCCAAGTCTCAATGGTGGCACTCCTGGCCATGGACGCATACATGACCTAAAGTGATTTATCTGATCACGTAGGTCATTTGTGTAATTTTATAATTTCAGATAATACCGCCACTCATCCTAATTGCATGCCAGGCCTCAAATTAATCTTACGTTCTGCCGCTAAATAGCCCTAGTATCCCCATAGCATTTGGCGCAAAATTGTTGGCAAAAAAAAGTTGTTCAACGAATTTGCGTATTTACGTCTCATTTCCCTTTTAGTGTGCTCTGCTATGCATTCCGTGCTGGCAGAGCTATGAATAAAATAAGAGATGGAATGTAGGTTGCTGTAGCGTCCCAAATTTATTTGCGTACTCCAAAAACTGTGGTGAAACCGTTCTTCAAGTTTGTGTCAAAGATTAGCAACAATACTTGTTTCGGCAGGGCGACGCACCCGCTCATACCAGCCGTTGAGTGCGACGCTTAGTGTCATTCAGATGCACATACTCTGGATTGCTATGAGTAGGGCGTTATTAAGCGACAAGCTAACAAAACTTGGCATAACGACAGAGACTCGGTCCATTCAGCAGGCATTTGCAATGCACTTCTTGGTAGGAAGTTTTTACAAGATGTCTGTGAGTCGTTAAGGCCCCGAATTGAAGCCATGATTCAAGCAAACGGCGGTTACATTGAACAAATACATTCGTTAGGAATAACCCTACCGGCACGTCAAAAGTAATTAAAATATTTGGTTTTATTTGGGTACAGCATCTGAACCAAGCGACATCAGTTATTCTTGATTTCACTCTATATTTATATTTTCTGGTTACCGTTATCGTCGGGTACATATCAGAAAGAGCAAAACACTAAATTGATGGTTGTCTTGAAATTCATCGATGTAACATAAACTCATTTACCCAGCCGGGTGTTAATAATAGTAAACAATATTTTTCGTTTGCATTCATTTGTTAAATAGTATATTTTAAAATAGTGTTTGTTGGCCCATATGAGCAGTAATGATATATTTATTAAACAAACACTTAAAGTTGAAGTCGTTTTCTTTAATAGGTGTCCTTGTGAACGAAGACTCTCTAGCGACCACTCGATTGATTGAATCTCTCTTTCTTATTTTCTTTCGAGCGTAACCTAATCGTGCAAGTTCTAAAATGCAAGGCCGACCTTATAGTAAATCTGAGATCAATTTAAATCGCAGCCATTGTTTCAGTGCTTAACTATGTCAATGTCCCATGCTTAGAACGTGCTTTAAGTTATATTGTCGCAGATAAATTTAAAAATGCAAATATGGCCCCCTTACGTTCCCGGGTGCAATTATTCCTTCTAAACGCAGTAGAAATCTTTTTGTATACAGATATAGTAGTTTTGAATTGTACGAGTCTATATGACGGAACGATTCGCCTCGCCGAGAAGCAGTCCATTGTGAATAATAGTGTTTTGGCCGTAACGTGTCTACGTTTTCCTGAAGTTTTACCTTTATCTTAGACTCACAAACCACCAATGAGAGCAGAATGAGTTAAGCTACAAACCAACCACCATTATTTTCAATTATGAAAATAATTACATACCGAATAATATGTTCGGTACAATCCAAAAGCTTCTAACCGCTTTGTTACTTCTCCCCTATTAGCGGGTTTGAGAAGAACACCCGACGTTGATAACCTGTCGAAGACATCAAATCGATTACACTAACACGGATTGAAACAGCGAAAGGAGCAAGAGAGCGAAACAAACATTTTTATGTCGATGATACAGATATCGACGTAGCAAAAGTCCGGGACTGTGCATTGCGCATTTGAATAATTCTCCGACAACAATTCCGGAACCATACAAGCTTAGATACATTGTGGATGCCCGCCGTAACTGCCGATAATTTCCCTTCAGCGGTGCAAATGCGTAATCCCTTCATTTGGTTTTAAACGACCGTTTTTGTTTTGATATAGAAGCCTGCCAGTAAATCCAGGCGTGCGTTCCGCCGCGTGATACTTCCGATTGGCTACTGTATGGTGTCACCGAGGAAAATCGGCGTTCTCATTAGCACCGTACCAATTGACCAAGCTACACGTGCACTGCACGCAAGGTCGGGTGATTAGTGGTCGAATACGCAGAAGACGGCCTATCAGTAAAGAAATTGTTTGAGGCCAAGTTATGATTATATTATCAACACCTCTACCGCCGCCAACGATACCGGTAGTATTGATCGCTTTTAATGCGCAGTCTTTTTTCTCCTCTCTGCAAACAACTTGGCGCCTCCGCCACTCTCAGCAGTAGCAACAACAATAACAACAATTTATTGAGACGTCCCCACGGGACACAATTGATCATCGCTAATCCATATATCTATCGACCGTCGGTAAAATCGATTCTGTATGTACTACGTACGCACATTCGCCAAATTGTCTGCTTCTGTTATCGCGCAGCGTGAAGCTACTTCTAACCGGAACCGCCGCTTAATCTAATTGGCCTGTTTGCAAATTACTTACCCCGCGCCCCTCTGCAAACCCCCACGACTTCACCCCCTTACCTCAAGTCATTAGCGACCATGTTTTTGCGCCGCATGTGGTGCTTTTTGGCCAGATGTCACCACCGCCAAGATGTCACCCCCCTTTTCATCACCACCACACTGCCTTCAACGAAGCACAATGCTTGATGCTCGTCACGGTGCCGCTTCTGGTGTCGTTATGTCGTCTCGCCGACGTTCTCTTAACTGTTCTGTAGCTCTGCTCCGGATGTGCCGCGTCAGGTCGCGTCAGCCATTATTCTCGGCGTCTGCTTCTCAATTCTGCGCGTTTACCTCTGTTCCGGTGGACCCCGTTGACTCTTTGCCTCCCCTGATTGAATAAAGCATTTTGCCACCTGGTTCCAATCAGGCAACTTTTAGCGCAAGCACCGGTTACAGTCGACATCGATCAGCTCTCGGCACCTCATCGAGAATCGCATTGTCTACAGGAATATGTGTAAATTTGTTGTTGTTGTAGTTGTTGTTGCTGCCGCTGCTCAAGTTATTTTGCTAGAAGAGGTGCTGCTTGTACCGCCGTTTTTCCCCGTCTGCGTTATCTTACTCGTTATCGACAGCAAAACAACCACAACAACAACAACAACCATTAGGCGCTATTTCACTATGGCTTTTGCGAAAGGCTTTCTTTGGTATTTGGCCGGATATATTTCGGGGGAGGGGATCGCGGGGATTGTATTTGTCGAGTCTACCATCGTTTGGTTGTAAAGCCGGTGTTCCCGTAGTGTTTTGCTCTTCCATGATCCCCGCCGTCGTCCGTGGATGATCGTCAGTGGTAGAGCTTTTTCATACCGCCGTTTTGTTGAACGGCAGTCTCCGATGCCACCATTGCTCGTGTCGATACAGTGACATTCTGTTGTGCCTGTTTTCCTTTTACAGGGGCGAGCGTGCACCGTGTTTTTGCTACGCACCCGCTTGGCGGCACTTTTGACAGCATTAACAACACCACACAACATCACCAGCGGCAGTAACAGGCACACAAGTGAAGGTAGCATGAAGTGCCATAGCTGCTGCTCATCATTACCTCCTATCCACTCGTCTAAACGAGCTCGCTCAATCCCTCTTACTGTCGTGTATATATATATATATATATATATATATATATATATGTAGAATATATATATATATATATATATATATATATATATATCGTGATATGTGTAACATATGCCTAATGTATCATACGGAAAATAAATATCAATAGAATAGATATTCGTTCACATATGTGTGTATATATAATTATGATCATCATCATCATCAGCATTGTCATCACGATCAGCACCAGCAAAAGTCTATATATATTATCCGTTATTACCTTCAGCATCACCAACACAACAGCACAACAGACAGCCCCAACAACATTATGGCTAACATGCAGCGATGTCGCATCACCATCAATCATCCACATCACCTTTATAATCATCATCACTATCATAGCATCAGCAACGTCTCCATCATCATACCAATAACAACCCAACAATAACAACAACACAACAATAACAACAACAACAACAACACAACAACAACAACAACAACAACAACAACAACAACAACATCAACAACAACATCAACAACAACAACAACATGACCGTTACTGCCACCACCCACCGATCACCAGAAACAAACTCGTGCGATAGCCGTAGGTGGCCAAAGGGCCACGGTAACATTGTTCTCATTAGTCACCCCCACAACTACCACCACCACCACCATGGCTACTACGACTGCTGCTATATATAGAGGTTAAAGACTTTCTATATCTCGCTGTCTCCCTTTCTGTGTTTCCCTATCCTTTTCTCGCTCTCGCTCTCTCTCTCTCTCTCTCTGGCGTGCTACCTCTATCTGCCCCCGTGCCCCCATGATGTTGACTGAGGGTTCTTACGCGCGGATGTCGCGCAGAAGACCCCCGAAACGACATGAGAGACGTCTTCGTCGTCATCGTCATTGCGGCGGCGGTGGTAGTGGTGGTGGTGGGGGGGGGGGTTGTGCTAATGACGAACACGGCACCGACCATGGCAGAAGCTGAAGAAGCAGCGACACCAGTAGCAGCAACAGCAGCAGCAAGAGCAGAAGACGGCTGCACGCGCAGCCACTTTCACACCGCTCCCCCCACTGACCGTGACTACCCCCGGTTGCAGCTCCTCCAACGCCGCGCTAGCGCTGGAGCCGTCTTCTGTCCGTGTTGTTCTGCGGCTTGCCACCGACCGCCGAAGATTGAACCGCTGACCAAACATCACGAGCCACGAACGAAAGCCAATCATGATAGAAATAGGAATGACCATAGATGATAGCAAGTGAGACAAACACACACAAACAGAAAGAGACAAAGACGGGTGCAAAGTTGCACTGGCGGAAAAAGAAAGATACTAGCGAAGACATGGAAGGAAGCCAAAAAAACACACCGATCGATCCTTATGGCCACAGTTGTGGTGGCGTAAAGTAATTGTTTGTTCATTTGCTATTTTCTACAACGTGTTCGCTCACGTTTAACGCGCTTCCTTACTGCTTTCTTTCCATACTCCCCTTCCCGTAATCGTTTTGTAGCATATATATATATATATATATATATATATATGATGCGCAAGGGAGAGGGGTCTAATTAAGTAAGCTAAGGGATAGTTTAAGCTTCCTCTTTCTTACGGGAGAGTAACACAACATGTGCGTTTCGTACGGTATGCGAATCAGTCGACAATCAACGGCATGCGCCTGTCTGTAAATCAATTTATTCGTATGATCGCATTATGAAGTATTTGGCACTGTAAGCAGAGGTGGGGATTATTTGATTTACAAAGATTTAGTTAGACCGACCGTTGTCGGCCCTTGGCGATCTCTTTGAGGTGATGATCCAAATCCGGGGCTCATTTTTTTTCGTGACTACCGCGACCCGGTGCTTACTTTTGCCGCGTGTGGGCTGAACACGTATCTTGGTAGCGTGTATATCAGACGTATCTAGACTCAAACAAAATGATAGAATGCAAAAACACTATTAGAGATAAACCGCTAAGAAGTAAACTCTTCAAAGAGAGGTAATGAGCGGTACGCACGTTGCCTCTGTATTGTTCGTACGGTCGGCCGTCTCGGGGACGTGGGCGTGTTGTATGTAGATTATTAATATTGTTTTCTGTCGCAACGCTTCATTCAACACAGTTGCTTCTGCCCTTGCGCCGCTCGTTCTCTTTTTTTGTTTGTGAAAATGTTTTTTTTAGTTGTGGGTCAATATATATATATATATGTATATATATATATATATATATATATATATATATATATATATATATATATATATATATATATATATATATATATGTATATATATATATATATATATGTATATATATATATATATATATATATATATATATATATACAAGTAGTCTTTCTTGTTTTATTATTTTTCCTTTATTAAACGGATTTTATACAAATAGTCTCGCCCAGCATCATACATTTCATTCTCGTGAGGTTAAGTTGTGAGCCTTATTTTTTAGTTTGGCGTCTTCTCTCCGTTGCATTTGGGTCTCTCCCTTTTGATCCTTTACACCTAATTCTCGTGCAACTTTCCTTCCCACCCGCTGTCTCCTCTATTATCGTTATTGTTGTCGCTGTTGGTTGTTGTTGTCGTTATTGTTGTTATTGTTATCGTTGTCCAAATAACCCGGAAACGTTGGCGGAAGTTCAATGTTTAGCCAGCTGTTTTACTTGATGGTGTTATGTATCGCTCTTGTTGTTCATAATATGACTGTGCTTGTTGCTGCGGCAACTATTGTTGTTGTTAATATTTTTTGCGCTCTTGTTGTTGTTGATGGTGTAAGTGTTGTTGTTGTTAATGTTTTTCTTGCCGTTGTTGTTTTCGGTGGCGTTAGTGTTGTTGTTGCTGCTTTTTTGTCGTTGTTTTTGGTTGTGGTTGTTGTTGTTGGTAGTGGTGGTATTACTTTTGTTGCTGTTGTTGTTACTCTTGTTGGTGTGTTGCTATTCTGGTGGTGTTGCTGATGCGCGTCTTGCTGTCGTTTCCTGCCTGTTTTCAAAGCGGCAAGTAGATAGAACAACATCGTCAAGAGGCAACAAATCCACCGAACTGTCGATCGCTGCTGCTGCTGCTGCTATTGCTGCATTTGCTGTCTGATTTGACGACTCCGATTTATACCATCGTAGTGTCAGTCAATCAGCGGACTCACTCAGACTGGTGAGTCCAGCATAGCTTTGAAGTCCGGTCCATTGGTCCGGCATCAGATACGGCTGGCGAGAACGTAAGGAAACAAGGGCCGCCCATTGACAAGCTGACGCGCCACGACAAGACACCAGACGACGCTCAATG